>JAJTWQ010000543.1:0-70350 GCA_029007595.1 Solanum commersonii
TTTACGTGTGAAATTGAATTTTAATGAAGAGGAAAGAATGGACATTTTTTGGAATTGTTGATAAGGTTCAAATAACAAAGCCAAAAAAAAAGAGAGAATTTTTAACACAAGTTGACCTTGCAAAATGTTTTAAGATCATATAGTACCCTCCAAAAACTGGCATGTTGAAATCATATCTTTTAATTTAATATATAGAAAAACAATAGAAATAATGTACGACACTATTTTGTGTCCACGTATTTGGAATTGACATGTTAAAATCATATCTTTTAAAATAAAGAAAAACAACAATAAAGTAGGATAATATTTTGCGTTCACATATTTGGTTTTTTTAATAAAGAGCTCGATTATTAATTAAGCCACAAGTGAATTCATGAGTAATTTCCCTAGATAGTCACTCATGTTTGGAAAATTACCTAGTAATATCACTTATGTTTGTTTTAGGATTACAATATCACCCAACTTTACATATTTTCCTCAAAATATACTTTGACACAAAAAAAAAAATTTTCTACCCTAGTTCTGGGGGATTCGGAGGCAAATCCAAATATGAATAATTGTCTATTAGTGTCGTGAATTAATAATTTAGAATTTTCAGTAGACATATATAGAAACTTCAGTAAAAAAATAATTCATCTGACTTTCGAGATATAAATTTCTTTATCGAAATTAAAAGAGAAAATAAATATATATATATATATATATATATATATATATATATATATATCATTGAAAATTAAAAGGAAAAGTTTTATAGAGGGGAGGAGAAAATCATTGTAGCTCTATGTGGGAGCATGGATGGAGCTAAGACTTTGATTACGAATTCGATCAAACTTAATAATTTTGATTCAAATTTCAATTTTATAATTAAAATTCATTAAATATATATAAATTATTAATTTTTAAGTTTAATATTTTGAAAAATAAAATAAAATTATGATTCAGATATGTGATTGAGAATAAAGTGTGTCTATGTGTGTTTTATGTTTTTGTGGCATAAAATATATTTTAATTAATCTGATCTGGACGTAAACATGGATAATTGTAACAGATATTAGAAAAAGAATTTCCATATAGGTGAAGACAAAAATAAAATATATATAATTTGTATTAGGTAGTTTGTTTTTATACACGTAGCATTTATAGCCGGATACTTATAAAGTCTCAATTAGGTTAATACAAAAATAATTAATTATCTTAATCTAGATAATTTTAGCAATATATTTTTAAAAAAATTGGATTTGCCTCTGAATCCCCCAGAACTAGAGTTCACAATTTTGGCGCTATGTAATTTTTTTTTACTGGGTATAATATATGGGTTGTCTAAATAAAATTTTAAAAATTGTTAATAATAAAAAAGAAATAATGTGACATGGCATCCCATTAGGAGAGAGATGATATTTTTTTTGTGTCAAGTATATTTTGAGGAAAATATGTAAAGTTGGATGATATTGTAGTCCTAAAACAAACATAAGTGATATTACTAGATAATTTCCCAAACATGAGTGACTATCTAGGGAAGTTACTCGTGAATTCATGGACTTTGTTGGATTATTTTTCCTGACTAAGCAATTGTTCTGAAATTTCTAAAGGTTTAAGTGCTTATTACACATCTTCACAATTTTATTAAAATGTCCCAAGAAAAAAAGAATTCAGACAAGACGATTTTCTTAATACAACTTAACTCCTTCAAATTTGTACGAATAGTGAATAAAATTCAATTTCGATAGTAATATTTCATTTGAGTTGCACAAGGTCGACGCTCCAATTTAAGGAATGATAAACTTTCTAACTTTATGAATTGGGCTTCTGCACACTGGGCACAACCTATTATCAACATCCATGATCCTGCAGGAAACTACTCTCATGAGAAACTTCATAACCTTTTTTAAAAAAATTGTGAAAAGTAATTGAGAAGCCTAATTCATCGGTGACCCCTTAAAGTTGGCACTAAATTTTACTTAAACACCTTATTAGGGTTCCGTTCACTCATCGGTGGCTCCTTAAATACTTTTTTGGCCTGAAAAAAATTCCTTTGCACGCTGACTTTGAGTGTATTACACTCACCATGTCATGTCAGCGAAAAGTGTCAAAATGACATAACAAGACCCTACATAAGGGGTTTAAAATAAACATCGTCCAACTGAGGTGTCTAAGTGCAACTTCATGCCAACTTTAGGGGGCCACCAATAGGTTAGGCCTAATTGAGACCTATATTGCACGAACTTTTTAAAAAATGCTCATGGTTGAGCCTGGATCCTTTAAAAATACTCTATTTTGGAGGATCCAACTAAGTTGTTCGGACCCTTCACTTTCAATGATACACCCGTTTCGTCATGACGTAGGTGTGGTTGTGAGATCCGCACCTGGTCGGGTCAATCGATTTTGGGTACTTTGACCAAATTCGAGGGAGAAATTTTGAACAGATTCAATGATTTTGTAATCAAAACAAAAACAAATGTGAAACTAAGGAAATAATATACATTGTATATATATATATATATATAAAATAATCAAGTTTTCCACGTCACATCTCATAAGTTTTAAGTTATATAACTCTATTTTTTAATATTTGAAATATTTTTAGCACCCGTATCCATACAAGGATCCGTATCCCTAAATCATAAAATTTAGAACGTAGAGGATCCAACCTCTAGATCTGTCACCTGTATTGGACACTCGCACCAGAGTTCAAGCAACTTAGGGATCCAACACAAGTGTGACTTCATTTTTGGAGAATCCAAGCAACATAGATTGATACTATGTGAAAGAAAAACATAATTTACCTTTGGGCACATACTTGACAAGTTGCACAATGACCACAAGGAACAAAGAAACAGTTTCTTGAATTGTCATAACCCAGATAACACATATTCTTCTATCATATAAATCCTCTGAAGAACTTGATCTGCCACAATTTGCCTCTTCTTCATATGTTCCATAAATTGATTTTACTTCCTGATGTTACGAAATTGGATCGCTCTCGGTTACTGCATTACTTTCATCATGACAAGCCCCCAAAGATTTCAGTATAAAGCAAGTGATTATTACTGCTACTCCTGTTGCAACATTAGTTAAAGCCAACATTTTTACTACTAATACAATTCTTGAGCTATTATCTAACTTTCAATTGCTTGAGAGATTACCTAAAACTCCAAGAAAAGTGATGAAACGAGCAATGAAAGATATCTCAACGTACGTTCCAGACAGGTCTTGCTGCAGTAGTTGACACATTATTGATTCATTATGTCTCACATTCTTGATGTTTATAAAGTAAAGGTTTGGACTTACAGTATCAGGTGTTGCCAGAACGACGTATTGAGGAGAAAGGTATGACAAATTGAGACACATGCTCTTTGCTTTCGTTATATCGTACATTGTTGATGAAATGTACACATTCATGAGAAGTATGACACCTTTGGGGCTTGATCAATTTATGATGCCAATGTTGTAACTGTCATTTTCTTCAATTCTGTATGCTGCTTCGATACCTTTAACCGATGTGGAATTAGTTCAAGATTGTAAGGAATTCTATTACAATCAACTTAGAAAAAAAAAGAAAACAAGAAGAGTGTTAACTCTAGCCAAGAGTTTGTAAGTTGCACGCCTTATTTTCTTGTTTGTTACTCCGTCAGTTTCAATTCATATGACACTCTTTCCTTTTTGGGACGTTCCAAAAATATTCGACCATTCTACTTATGGTACAACATTCAAATACTGAAATTCATTCATCTTACTAACTCTGATTTGATATTTGCTCTCTTTACAACCACTACTCTAATGAAGTATTCTCTTCCGTCAATCTAAGTCTATTATATAAGTCGTATTAACATCCTAAACTCACAGACAAATCAAACACCATCACATAGTTAAACAGTTACAGAAAGCTCAGGCTGTTACCATCTGCAGTTCCATTTGGTTTCCACACTCAATTCAGGCTTCTCTGAGAACCCGTTAAGGAAAACTACTTTCTTGCCATCATCTCTTACTTCAACTTACTTCACAAACAGAGAACTCATCCTGAGTAATCGCGATGAGCTAGGTCCAAGAACCATGTCCCAATCGCCATAGAGGCTAAAGCCCATACCTTATGCTAAGCAACACTATTACATGCCACAAATCCATATAGGTAGCAAGACGAGCACGCGAGTCAATTTGTATTGCCCTGTCCAACAATGATAGCAATAACGATAATGATGCATGAAAAGAGGTTTATTAACAATAATAGGGACTCAAATTCAGGTACTTGGAAACGAATAAGTGCATTCAATTTGAAATTAGTGATAAATTAACTACATTGCCAATCTAATAAAAAATAAACTTCCTTCCTCTCGTTAACAGTAAGGGTGCTTGCCTGCTCCCCCACTGTTGAGTTGCAGCAGTTGATTTTCCCCATCAAAAGCTTTTATTTCTTTTAATTGACTATGTCAAGGCTTTCTTCTTTGAGAAGAAGAATGGCCGGAACTCTTCATATACATTAAATAGTTGATGAAACGTTTAGTCATTTCAACAATTGTTGATAGGTAGAGTCTCCTGGGATGACAACTCCATTGCAAAGCTTCCACAATAGCCGTTATAGAAATTGACTTGATCTTTTGAAGATTCAAAAGCTCAATATTTTTCAACCCCCCAACAATGCTTAAGGACGAAAGAGACAATCAAGGGACAACTATTAAGTAGAGTCTGAAGCATGTTATCATCTAATTTTAGATGAGACAGAGAAAGCTTTCTCAATTAATGAGAATACGCGGCACCACTAGATAATAATGAAACATGCATAAGATCACAACCACATAGAACCAATTCTCTTAAAGATTTTGCTGCCAAGACTTTGATAATAGGATAACAGTATGATGATCGAATCAAGCGGTTATGAGGTTCTTCGTTCACTATATCTTTACACCTTTCGACTAGCCATGTCAAGCTACTTATCGATCCGAAGGAAAATTTGACCACTAGAAATGGTTTTGAACAATTTGAGAATAAAAACTTGTTTAAAGAGATTTTTCATCCCTATATCTCCAAGATTGCATCCACTATTTTCGTGCCCTTCGAAATGATTAATTGTGAATTTTAAGTTGGTCAGAGTCAACCAAACTTGTAGCCATGTTTTCGATTTAATCCTCATTCGAGAAACTTCATCATAACTAAGATAACAGAGTATTTTGTGAATGAGGCAAACAAATAAGATATCTGCTGTGGCATTGTTTCTTCTAGTTACTCATGGCTAAATCAAAGTCTCGTATCACCTAGGCTAATCACCCATTTAGAATCAATAGCTTCGTGTTGTCGGGACCGATATCATTACACTTTGTCCGATGGTTGTTACCTGTTGTGTTGTATTGTATTTTAGTTTAAATACAATGCTTGTTTTGATTATTACTTAAATTCTATTGTATCCTATCGTTTAAATCCATCATCAGATAACAATGAAAAAACTCATTTTATGTAACAATCGATTTAGTGTAATCGCGTCGCATTGTACTCTTACTTTTCTTGTAGATTTATCACTCAAATTATAAGGTATAACATTATGTAACGACAAAAAGTGGCCCAACTAAACAAAAGCCCACCTCTCTCTCTCTCTCCATTGATTTCCCAAAGAGGGAATGTAATGGAGGGAAATCCAAATCTCACTTTTCAAAATTCAATCTGAAAAAACAATTTGCCCCAACAAGACAACCCTTATGGCGCCATATATATATATATATATGTATATATACAGACACTCATCTCTATTCCCTCTCCCCCACCCATACACAGAGGAAAAGGGAGTAGCAAACAATGGCAGACCAAGAAAATTTTGTAAGAGTAACTCGATTGGCCAAAGAAAAGGGCAGCAGAAGCGATGATTCAGCAGCTGCAACAACCCAACAAGAAGAGAGTTGTGTTGAGTGAGATTCAAGATTTGTCCAATGTGGGTATCAATCAGATTGAGGACAAAGTGTTTGTTTCTGAGCCTCTGAGACCCAAATGTAAGCAGATTACTAAGAGGAAGGTGAAAAGCTCTGATGACCCTCAGATGTGTAGTGCTTATGTTTCTGATATATATGATTATCTTCGTCAAATGGAGGTTAGTGCATTTTTATTTACTCTTTTCCTTAAATTTTGAATTTAACTATTGATATATATAGTTTATTTATTTGGGTGTTACCTAATAGAGCTTGATTTGTTTTCTTTTGAATTTGGAAATGGGTAGTCTAAAGATTGGATTTTTGGCAAATGGGTTGTGGTTTATGTGATTGAATTAGCAAATCTTGATTTTCAGCCATTTGAAGTTGTTTGTGTTTGTGTGAAGTACTTTAACAAGGTATTAATATTGGGGCTTTTGAGTTTTTGACTTACTCTGCGGTTTATCGAATCAGAGAAGACCATTGCCTGATTACCTTGAGAAGGTTCAGAAGGATGTGAGTGCAAATATGAGAGGGGTTTTGGTCAACTGGCTAGTCGAAGTTACAGATGAATACAAGCTTCTTTCGGACACATTGTATCTTGCTGTTTCCTACATTGACAGATTCTTATCAGTGAATGTCATCCCTAGGAAGAAACTTCAGCTTTTGGATGTTTCTGCTATGCTCATTGCTGTGTAAGTACCGGAGCCAAGAACTGGTTTTATTCCCCCGCCTCCCTGGCGATGTGTTTTTTGCTTGCGAATCTTATATAATCTGTTGATAATGATCAGGAAGTACGAGGAGATTAGTCCTCCAGATGTTGGGGAGTTTTGTTATATTACAGACAATACATATTCAAAGAAAGAGATGGTAAAGATGGAGGCTGATGTGCTAAAATGCCTCAAATTTGAAATGGGAAATCCCACAATCAAAACATTTCTTGGGTAGGTAGCTGTTTTGCGAGTAACTAGACGTGTGTTTGTAATGATCTGTGGTTTCTCGACTGATATGACCATTCCTTTTCCTGTGGTATGCAGACAATTTACTAAAGTTGCTCAAGAAGATTACAAAGTAAGTGTGCAAATATGGCATGAACATTATGATTTTCAACTCAATTGTGTTCGCGTTAAATGTTTGCTAATTTTATCTTTTCCCTTCTTTTTTACAGAAAAACAATTTGCAGTTAGAGTTTCTCGGTTACTACCTAGCGGAGTTAAGTTTATTGGATTACAACTGTGTGAAGTTCTTGCCTTCTTTGGTAGCTGCTGCTGTGATATTCCTTTCAAGGTTCACATTACAGCCAAAGTCACATCCTTGGGTACGGATTTTAATTTGATTCAAACTTCACTTATGTTTAGTTTCTTGATATGTTGAAGTGCTGAATTAACTCTGTTTCATATTAGTGTCTGTCCCTTCAACGTTGCTCGGGATATAGACCAGTGGATCTAAAGGAATGTGTTCTTATCATACACGACTTGCAATTAAGTAGAAGAGCAAGTGCTTTGGCAGCTGTAAGGGACAAATACAAGCTGCATAAGGTATCATTCCGCGTGTGTTGATAATTGGTGATTTTGTTGTAAATACCGTCATAGTTCAGTAGTCTGATGTGAACTGTATGATTTTCCTGTAACAGTTCAAATGTGTTTCAACATTGTCTTCTCCTCTGGAAATAACGGATTCATTCTTCGAAGATACAAGACAATGACTACTTAGCCATATGCTTGTGAATTGGAATAGGACTGCCTTCTTGGGTTTTTGTTTTTGGTTAACAGTATATTTTATTAACGACCAAAATATGTACATTTATAAGCACTGAAGCAGTCGTGGACTAGTAGTATATTGCTATAGCATGAACAGGGGATCTTGAATACCTCTGTCTTCTTCTGCAGCCTTTCGAGTAATCTTGACAATATCTTCTTCTCGAAAAGCTGCAATACAATTCAAATCTTCAGATTTTTCATCGTAATTCTAGTGTCGTTATAACTAACAAAAAAATACTATTAGATTTTGATTTATTGGTATCATTATGCCGCTCAAATACCTTTGGCGTAACACCCTATATGAGATAAATACTTGTCAAATCCAAAAAACAAAGGATGAACTTGCTTCTACATGAACCATGATCATAGTCACAACATCCTATTAAGATGTACTCTTCATATTCAAAAATGAAGAGGACAAACTTTTTGCTAAATTGGAACTCGAAAAATACAAATAAACTAGAAGAATATAGATGAAATTCTACAATAAAGCAATAACTAGTATTCCTTTCATTTCAAATTTGTCTTACTTTATTTTTTAGTATGTTTTAGAAAAACATATCTATTTTCTTTTTTGACATCTTTTTAATTCTAACTTTACATATTATATGTTTAAAACTATAATATTAAAAGGTATTTCTGAACATTCTACAAATCTTTAGTTAACTCAATAAGGAGACATATTGAATTTTTGAGTAAAGGAAAAAAAAAATCAATTTTGGATGAAAAATAATGTCTAGAAATCATGGTGTAGAGAGAAGGCGCACTTTCTTAAACTTTGTGTGAAATAAAAATCAAACAAACAAATTGAAATACATGAAACAATAAAGGATTTTATTTAGGGAAAGGGTCAAAAATACTTTCGTTATACTATCCAACCATATATACCCTCACCACTATGAAAGTATTTAAATATGCTCCTATTTTGGACAGAAATTCCCAAAGACTCCCTATGAACCCTTACTTTTTCGATGGTCAGCAAGACATGAGAGCCTCAGCTCATGCATTGATTTACCGAAATAACTCTTGCTCTCCCACTTCCTTCTATTCAAAAGGTAAGCAACCCCTAAACAAAAAAACCCAATTTCATAAACGAAAGTAGAAGGGTATTTTTGACCATTTTCCTTTTTATTCAATTATGGGGTGTGATTTTCCTTATGCACCAAAAAGTGTAGGTCTAGTACCAAAATGAGAAAAGGAAACTCAAAAATGGAGGGAGCAATAATATATTTTTTTAAGATTTCAAAACAAATAAAATAAATGCTGAGCTGTTTTCTACCATTGGCCATCACTGTTCCCTATTTCTGGGTTCAACACACAGAAGAGCTGTGAAAGCTAACAATGGTGAAGGCAGGAAGCAAAAGAGGTGCAGCAGCCAAAGAAGAACCCAATGATGGAGCAGCATCAGCAGTAGCAGTGTATGAGAAGCAAAGAGCCGATAGAATCAAAGAGAACAAAGAGAGACTGCACAAACTTGGCATTCTGGAGCTCACAAAGAACCTAAATCCCCCTTCCAAGAAACTCACCACTCCTCGAATCAGCCGCCCGGCGGTGTTAACTGACGACCCACCTCGCCGCTCTTTTAGGTATTGAGTCTCATCCTTCCTTAACTAGAGTTTATGGGTTCGAGTTTAAAAATGAAATAAATTTTGTTAGCTCTATAATCGGCCTTGGGTGTCCCAAAATCAAATTAGTTGAGAGATTTAATGAAATATCGAACACCGGATGAAAAAAAAATTGGGGCTCCAAAGGCCTGATTTAGTGGAAAGTAGGAGAAAAGGATGTGTTGGGTTGGTTCTTATTGCAGTCTTTAATGGATATAAAATGTTCTCTATATGCTGAAATATGTTTAGTCATAGATATTTTGGTGATTTATTGAGAATAAATGTTAATAACAAGCATGAGCAGGGGTGGTGTTG
Source organism: Solanum commersonii (assembly GCA_029007595.1). Classification (NCBI taxonomy): domain Eukaryota; kingdom Viridiplantae; phylum Streptophyta; class Magnoliopsida; order Solanales; family Solanaceae; genus Solanum; species Solanum commersonii. The sequence continues at coordinate 9,571 of JAJTWQ010000543.1, forward strand.
GTGGCAGTTTTGAGTATCAAAGGTTGGCCATATTCTTTTTGTGAAGGGTGGAAAAAGATTCCGATGCTTGTGAAGAAAATGCCTACTTTTGGCTGATATTTTCCAAGGAACTAACCAGTGATAGTTTTTCGATTGAGGCCTGATTAAGATGTGGTAAGGGTATACACTTCTTAGCATATCGAAATAAGATAGATATATTCGACTAGTCGAGAAAAAGGAAAAGAAAGATTGCTTATGCTCAGTTTGTGTATGGTTTTTTTCTTTTTCGGATGGTCACCTTTTTCAGGGAATGTCTCGGAGATGGTCTTTCATTCTAGTAAAACCTTTCATGGTTTTGGTTTTTTCTAATCGTGAAAGATGTTCTTTATAAAATGATGTTTACATGTTTTTAGGTTGAAGGATAAGCCTCCAGTTAGTTACAAAGAAAAGAGGATTCCCAAGATGGATAAGGTATCAACAGAGGATGTGGAGATTAACATAGGAGAAGGTGAAAACCCTGAATTCTACACAGAGGAACATGAAAAGCTTTTAGGTGATTGCCAGAATGCTTGGACTCTCTATGTTGATGGTTATGATGAAGATGGCCAGCGTGTATATGATCCTGATAATGGCAAGTCATGCCATCAGTGCAGGTCTAAACATTTGTTCTCACTGTCTATTTTATGTTGTTCTATTGCTTAGCTATCATTTAGTCATATCTGTTCCCTGAGCACAGTTTCTTAGAATATGCATCACTAATTTAGGCCTCCTTTCATGGGATGATGAAGACGACCAAGTCTATGTTGTCTGATCAAAATATTTCTTCTCTGTTTAGTATGAAAAATGAAGCTTTTCCTCCCATTGTGAAAGCTAGCTTAAAGCATGTGGTTTGTTAAGATTGAATATAATATGGTTTTTGAACTTCTGGGCATGCATATTGTAAAAGAAATTAGTCCACAAGCATGCATATCAACTTGAATATTCAAATGTGTTGTATTCATCTAGAGTTGAGACCATTTTGTTCATGATATTTGTCTTAAAGAGATAGCAAAATAGTTGTTCATCATTAACGTATTTTGCAGTGTTACTCTGATTCGACATTTACTTTTTCCTATCAGCGCTTTAGAATTTTGTAAAACAGTAAGTTCTGCTGCCAATTTCGTGAAAAACGTCCTTCTTTCTAAGATCAAATTGCAGTCTATCTAACCTTCTCTTGTTTCAATGCCTTTATTATTTGGTGTGAACCCCTAAAAATATTCGATACAATTGCAGGCAGAAAACTCTTGGTCAACGCACTGCATGCAGCAATTGCAAGCTGGGTCAAGGACAATTCTGTGGAGATTGTCTGTACATGAGGTGATAACTCTTTGATTTCCTCTTAGCTTTTTTTTCTGTAGTGTTCCCTTTAGTAGCTAATTTTCTATCCTGAATTCATATGACCATATTGGTGTTACTTTAAAACTACTGTTTCCGATGATCTTACTGCCCATGTGAAATGTCTGCGGATCTAATATTTGAGCTTGCACATCATGTAGGTATGGAGAGAATGTCACTGAAACAAATGAAAATACAAATTGGATTTTGCCCTGTCTGCCGAGGAATATGTAATTGCAGTCGATGCAGGCGTGAAAAGGGTATGTAGCAACTGGTGCAATCTACAGAAAGGTGAACTTCTTTGCCCTTTATGCTTGGTTCATTCCACCAGTAAAGGCTAGATCGCTTGCCTGATAATTACAAAGAATTCTCTTTTTATGTATATATAAGTTTGAGTTGGGAGATAGAGGTTTTCGGGTTGCAGCATTCAATCCTAAGGAAGTTAACATGTTTCCAGGTACTGCTTCTTGGTTACAAATCTGTGGCACACTACCTTGTCAAAACTCGAATGCGTAGTAACCATGAAGATCTAAGCTCTGCAGATTCACCTTCCAGAAAGAGTATAGTGCCATTCACAGAGTTCACTAATACTCTCTCAACTTCTCAAACTGACGATAACAAAACTTTGAAGGGGGGAAAATGCACACACTTTGATGGTGATAATGCATATTGTGATCAAGAAGATGTCAACGAGTGAAACAATGATAGAAGAGAAGAATGATTTTTGCCTGACAAAGACTGAAAGTGGAAAAGACCCTATATGTAAGCATATATTACTAAATCAGCTCGGTTAACAGTAAGCGATCTTTTTTTGTTTGGATATAAACATTTTGTAAGCATTTCAATGGTGGGAAAAGCTTGTATTTTGCTCGAAGCTATTTTGTATCTTTGTTTGACTGATTATGATAACTGAGCACTAACTTAACAGTCTCATTTTTGCCTCGAATCCTTTGAAAGAAAAATTACGACAGGTTTTGCTTGCTTCTAAAAATTATCTGTAGTATTAGCATCTAATGTAGGAACTGTATCTTTTACTAAGTAGTTTCTAGCTAAAGAAACAAAATCATTCAACTCATTGTTCACGATCCATTGTTTCAACGAAGGGAAATTAAAGGAAACTAGGTGAGTAACTCTGGTTCTTCAGCATTTCCATGTTTAGACCTGGGGGACGGATGCAAGTAAAACCTTCTTTCTTTGATGGCTTTCTCTTCTTCCACTTTATTTATCATCTCAGTGGATGGAGAAGCTCGTTTATTTGGACGAGTTGAAGGACTTGGGATGATGATGGGCTGAAATTGGGAATTAGTAATCTCTATGTCTGGTCTTTGACATTGTCTGTGATGGTGGAGTTTTGATATATTAGGCTGCTTTTGAGCTTTTGAAATGTTTGTTGTTGCTGCAATTTTGGGATTTCCATCAGTACATTCAGATGTACCAGTTAATCGTTGAACGACTTCTCGGAAGCAAGATAAGTCTGCTTGTACGAATGTTGTCATGTCTTTCAATAAGCCTGTACGGATCGTTGTCATTTTCATGTGTTCACTGATTTTTGATCTGCTAAACATTCTTCCTAATTAGTTATGCTTCCATTTTCCTATCCAGAAATTGCCTATGATGATAGTTCCACCATTTACATATATAAAAGAAAGGTCAAAATCACACCTAAAGTATCTCGATTTTTGAGCTACGTACCTAAATTATCATGTGTTTGAGTTAACTACTTGAACGATGATGATATTTCAGGTAGAAAACTTGTGTGATTTTGACCTTCCACTCTCCTAAAATCATGAATCATTCGACACAATAATACAATTTAAACAAACATCTTGGCTAAATATGACAATTGACAAACAAAATAGACTCATAACAATGGTTTTCGAAAATTGTTTCAAACAACATATTTCAGTAAAACTTAGTCGCCACTAATAAAGTAGACCATGACGCTTCTAGCCAAAAAGTTTAGTTAGCTTTTGTTTTAATAATAAATTACTAATAATTGAATGCAATATATGAAGTATAGTTGATATTTGCTCTGGTGATGGATTCTTAAATCTTGTCCTTTATCCTATCCAAAATTTTAGAGAGTAAAAGAATTAAGTATTGAGCTTACGGTAAGTAGAAATAAACAAATATAATGCTAATTATGCTTTCTGGAAATTATTCAACTTAATTTTGTCATCTAAACATTTGGCCGTTCATAAAAGTCCAAGTCCTGGAAATGTGGACCCATAGGTATTTGTTGGACAGTTCTCATAAGTTGTGTACAATAAACTCTTGAAAAGTGGGTTATGACATAAGATCATAGTTCCAATATCTTTTTGGTTGTCTCACATAGATTATATTCTGTTCAGCACAGCTATACGTGAAAGCAAGCTATTGAAGCGCTTAGACGTTTCATAGAGTTTAAAGAATCTTATGGGCTACACTCTTGAGGTCAAACCTTCTCAAATTCCACATGAGGATGCTGAGCAAGGTTTATTCATACATGGTGAAGCTGATGTTGGTACTGTGTTAGTATTCTATCCTGGTGGAAAGGTTTCTGAGCGAATATGGAAAATGCTCAATAAGCCATTGGATGGAACACGTCTAGGAGGCAACCATGAAGTGCTGGAAAGGAGAAACCCTCTAGCCTTTGCCAACCACCCAGCAAAAGACATGGTACCAAATGTTATGGTATCCCTTTATGACTTTCCTCTTCCAAAAGTTAACCTGTTAAGAACATGATTTGCTGAGCAGGAGAACAGAGCTACTATGCTTTGAACTAACCGCGAATTATTCTTACATGAGTTACATAATAAGCAGAAAAGGAATCCATCCTTGTTATAGAAAATATTAAATGTTATTCTGATTGCTTATGAAATATGAGAGACTTTATTTTCTCATTTGATTCTTGGATGATTACTCCAGCTTCCTGTGTTTTATGTATGTTTATTTATAAATAGTACTTCACTAATGACTAATCTACTTTTACAGCCCACAAAGATTTGAAAGCAATGTTTATGTAGTAAGTGTGCATAGACAAATGTAACATCGTTTTTCTGCATTTATTAGTTCCGTCTGAAAGAATGTTGATATTTTGGCGTGGCCTACATTTTGCTAGCAATGGTATTGCCTTCGGCATAGTGAGTCCAGGTCCTCCAGTCATTTCAACCAGCTCTTCACTTACTCTCTCCCATTCAAAGCACTGAATAAGTGATCCTAATGCCAAACCAGCCACATGCATTGCCAAATTCTCACCTGGACATCCTCTCCTGCCATATCCAAATGGCATTTGTCTGAACCCATCTCGTTGCCCTTTGATATAGATAAACCTTTCAGGCCTGAACTCATTTGGCCTGTCCCACAACTTAGCATCATTTTGTATTGCCCACAAATTCACTAGCAACATTGTCCCTCGGGGTACACGAAAACCTCCAACTACACACTCATCTGAGGACTCGTGTGGCACAAGTAATGGAGTAGCTGGGCACAATCGGAGGGTTTCGTTTATGATTCCATGGAGATAAGGGAGTTGAGCAAGGTCTGAATCATCAAGTAATCTTGATGACTCTCCAAGGTGAGTGTCTATTTCGTTTTGAGCTTTCTTTAGTGCCTCAGGATTGTTCAGAAGAAATGATAATGCCCATTCCATTGTGCTAGCTGTAGTATCAGTCCCTGCTGTTAACATGACTATTCCCATGCCCCTTATCACTTCATCTGTGTAATAATCAGGCTCTGAATCTTGGAGGGATAAGAGAACATCAATCATGGTATTGTTCTTTTGCTCCAAAGAAGATCCCTTTCGGCGGTTCTTGTGCTCTTCAATCGATTCTTGCATGAATTTATCCCTCTTCTCCTGCAGTAACTTCACCTTATTCTCAAGTTTGTTTACTCCTATCCATTTAAGAAGTGGCACAAAATCTCCTATATTTGTTGCACCACTCACTTGGAAAGTTTCTATAACAATCTCTTTAAACCTCCTTGATTCCTCCAATTTCCCAGCAGAATCACCATAGTATTTTTTCCCAGCAATCATCATCATCAAGATATTCAGTGTCATCTCAAAGAAGGCCGCTTTCATATCCACCACGTTTGTGTTACCACCACTGGTTTTCCCCCTTAGAAGTTGTTGCAGCAGAGCACGAACCTCATCTCTACGGATATCAGCAAACATTCGAACTCTGTGAGTGGACAAGATTTCAAGAGTAGCAATCCTTCTTAGGTTGCGCCAATGTTCGCCATATGATGCCCAAACTAGGGTGGTATAGTTGTAACCAAGATGTTTTCCGGCAAGCAGATTCACACGATTGGCAAAAACAATGTCATTTTTGGTGAAACATTCCTCTACAAGAGAAGGGGAGGAGACAACCAGGACAGGACACGATCCAAATCGAAGGTAAAGCAAAGGACCATGTTTTTCTGAGATGTTGGCTAATGTTTTATAAAGTGGTTTTTTCTTGAGTAGATATAGATGGCCTATAATGGGCAAAGAGATGAAGGGACTTGGTGGGAGATTTTGGAATTTTCTAAGGAACTTGTTCTTTAGAATGTAAAGGAAAGTGAAGATGAGTATGCAATATAAAATTTCCATGGTTGATGCAAATAGAAGCAAAGAAGACTTTTTGACAACTTTGCTCACTTGATCATTATTTATACTAGGGAAAAGGGTCTAATATACCCCTCAACTTTGTCATTTGGAGTTGATATGTCTCTCGTTATGAAAGCGGCTCATATATACCCTTACTGTTATACAAACGGCTCACATATATCCCTACCGTTACAAAATGAGCTCACATATACCCTTCATTTAACGGAAGTGAAAAAATTAATTTTAAATTTATATTTTTGACTTTTTTTTTTAAAATCATTTAGGAGTATACAGGATTCTTCTAGGAAAGTTCAAGGTATATTTCAATTTTTTTCATACATAAATTATTTTTTGACTTCTTTGATTTTCATTATTTGAGTTTCTTATTCTTATTTTATTTTTTTCTTTCATTTCCTTAGAGTAAGAAAAAATTTTAAAAATATTTTTTTGTGGCTATATTATAATTTAAAACAATTTTTTTTCTCTATATTGTAATTTAATTTTTGTATGTGAAGAAAAAATAATTGGTCATCTATAGTAAGTTTTACAAGAATATTAGTGAAACATAAATAAATTTGACCATCAAAATAATAAATCTAAATTAGTCATTGAAACAAAAAAAAAGTCAAAAACATATGTTTGAGGAGGATTAAATATACCCATATGGGATTATAGTTTTTTTTTTAAAATAAAAAAAAAACTAAACCAAAATTAATTTTTTTTTCATTTTCTTTAGAGGGAAAGGGTATATGTGAGCCATTTGTATATAAGTAAGAGTATATATGAGCCACTTTCATAACGATGGACATATCAGCTCTAAATGACAAAATTGAGGGGTATATCAAACCATTTTCCCTTTATACTATTGTTGTCTAGGTATCATTTGTGGATGGCAAGGTGCCAACTGCCAAGCATGCTTGTATTGTCAAACTAGGGTGAATAGCATGGCCCACCAACATAGGTAGTGGTGCAGCGGTGAAATTGCTTCATTCTTAATCAGAAGTCTCGAGTTCAACCTCTAGATATAGAGAAATCTTGTTGGGAGTGTCACCCCCAGAATGAGCCTTGCAGTATGTGATTCGAATTTAGTTGAAGCTCCGACACCGGACATGGGAAATAAAAAAATAAAATAAAGAATAGTGTGGGCCCAATATTATGAAAATTCAAACTATTAATAAATATATTTATCAAAAGGGAAAAAGGTTTGATATCCCTTAATTTTGCCATTTAGAGTTGATAATCACTCATTATGAAAAGGGAAAATTAGTGAACTAGTCAAAATTTCTAACATAATTATTAAGAACATCTACACATTAAAATAATTATTAAAAATGTCAATATGTCAATATTTAAATAAATATAATGTATCCTAATATAAGTTATTTACCTTGCTTTTTTTCCTCAAATTGGGCCCACTTTTTACCCCAAAAAGACTCCATTACCCACATTTTATCCTCTCTCACATATTTTTCCCCCTTATTCATACGTTTTTCAACAATTCTCTTTCATATATTTTTTTAAAAAAAAATAATAAAATTCTCTCTCATCTAATTTCCTCTTCCAATTGTTCTTCATTCTTTCATCTTCTGCTTTTCTCTCTTCCGTAGCTTTCATTTTTTTTCACAAATTCGTGATTTGTTTTCATGTTTGAAATTTTGTAGATTGTAGTAATCTACATTGATATTTATACATCATATATTGTTTGATTTTTTATACATTCATATTTAATAATTTCAAAATTTGGCTTATAGGGTTACTAATGCAAAAGTGAATATGATTTGAATTTGGTGAACAAAAAATGGGAAAAAAGGAACATAGCAGACGAAGAAGAAGAAGAAAGAGAGAGTCAGAGAAGAAGGTTACAAAATTGTATTCATATCAGAATCGTATTCATATTAATTTTTGTTTGTTAATTGTTTTCTTTTACTCAACATTTGTATTTTTATTAAGAATACAAATTCAGATTTGGATTTGGTGAACAAAAAATCATAAAAAAGAATATAGCAGACGAAGAAGAAGAAGAAGAAAGAAAGAGTCAGTGAAAAAGGTTGCAAAACTTGTATTCATACTAAAATCGTATTCATATTAATTTTTGTTTGTTAATTGTTTTCTTTTACTCAACATTTGTATTTTTATTAAGAACATTGTATTTCTTTTTTTAGTTTGTAGTCATTCCAATAGGTATGCCAAACGGATTTGTATTTTCTAAGCTATATGTATCCTATTTTTTTCACAATCAATCTGTATTTTTTTTAGAATATTGTATCATTCCTCAATGAATTGTATTTTTTCCACTATGTATGCTATTTTTTTTCCAAAATCTTGTATCCCTATTTCTTTCACAATCAATTTGTATTTATTTTTAGAAAATTGTATCATTCCTCAACAAATTGTATTGTTTCAATCGTGTATGCTATTTTTTTTCCAAAATCTTATATCCTTTCATAAATTATATTTATATGTAATGATTAGATTATATTGGGATACAATCAGTAATATTTTTGTAATACAAATAAAAAAAAAATATTTGGCAGTGTCTGAGATACAATTTTTAGTTTTTATTATGAAAGTAAAATACTAATTGTAATTTGAATGGTAATGTCATGCCCCGAGCCTACATCCTGGGCGGGACCGACACTTGGAGACCATTTCTGGCCCCAAGCGAACCCTTGGCCTGACTTTCTTAACTCAGTGGAAACCTAACCCAACAGAATAACTCAATGCAAATGCAAGGTTACAAAACAACTTAACTTATAAAATCTGGCCACAAAGGCAACTTGAATCTCAAAATAGAATATTTACATATATAAATAGATGAGAGACTCAAAACTAATTGACTAACTGTCTATGAAGCCTCTAAAATACTGAGATGGATGTTGGGACTGTCCCCGCAACATCCTAATAAAACAAAACTAAGAACACAAAATAATTGAGCCCTCCGGAATACAAGGAGGCTCACCACTGACTCTGGAGTGCTCAGCTGGATCAACGACGTACTGGATGCTGATCCTGGGTACCTGTGTCTGCATCATAATAAGATGCAGGCCAACTGACATCAGTACATGAAATATACGAGTATGCAAGCTGGAAAGCTAAACCACAACTTAAGCTTGAAAGGAATACAAGAGAACACTTATCTTGGCTCTGTTCAACTCATGAATAACTGAACTCAATATATAGAGCAATAAGACACATGCAATATATAAAGCTTGTAAAATAGTGTAAACAACTTAGTTCGTTAAGGATAAAATGATAACAAACTCAACTTTACTTATATAAAGTAATATAACTTTAGTGGGAGATTCTTTAACCGACAACCACCACTATGAGCCCTAGTGATGATATAACGTTTTACCTCACGTTGCCCAAGGATCATCCTATACCTGACCATGATATAGGAAGCTATCTTTACTAAGTGGATCCACTAGCTTAACTTACATGATCATCTAAAAAGTATGACCCGTTAAATCCCATATTGGCCGCATGGTTCTTATGGAGAGTTGAGTTAATATGAACTCGTGTTCCCAACTCGGTGCTCAAGACTACTCCCAAAAATATACTTTAGCTCATAAGTGTTTTAAACACATCTTTCTTTAGTTTGAGATAATTACTCAAAATCTAGCCCAAAGGCTCTCTTGGAATCGATGTTCCTTTCTTACTTAAATGTAAAAACATTTAGAAACTTCTTTGGGAAATACATAGTTCCCTAATAACTTTTGAGAAATGAACTCAACTCTATACTCTTTACTCAACTTGAAACTCTTGACTCTTGACTCTTTACTTGACTTGAAACTTGAGCCTTAAAATGAAGTTAAAACATTCAATAAAGACTCTTCAACAACTTTAAAGACTTGCTTTGACTCACTTCTTTAACTTCTAGACTTAACTCTTAACTTCACTTGACTTGAAAACTAACTCTCCTTGAATTGGAATTATGGATTCAAGGTGTTTGATCACATGTTATGGACGAGTTCTTGACGTTTAGATGTACCTTGGAGTGTTGAAAACAACTATGAAACATAGGTACAATACCAAGGAACATGCATGAGAAAGTGGGGAATGAAAGGTAAAGGGAAGGAGTGGCATCCTTGGCGCTCTAAGAGGCGCGGGGTGCCAGCCTCAAACTTCAAAGGGGCCTGCTTGGCGTTCTGCCAGGCGCTCTGCCCCAAGGGGAAAGTTCAGCATCCCTTTTTGGGGTGCGCTGGCTAGCGCGACACCCCAACCCTTTTCCCCCAAAAATCCAACTTTTTTCCCCTTGTTTTTCCAACTCTAAACCCCTTAACTTCAAAGGTTCCAGTAGCAAACACTTAGAATCATAAAGACCCTTAACATACAATAGATTCAACTCAAAATCACAACAAAAAATATGTCTCAAATCAACAAGGAACTTCAACAACACAATCAACAACATCAACAACATAACCCAACAATTTCAACAACATAACCAATCTTTTCTCGAAAATAAAACGAGTTTGGCGTGTGGGGGAAAGGATCAACCCAACACTATGAACTCACATACCTAGTAGGGATCACCCTCGACGATATCCATAACGATCTTTGACAAAAACTTGCTTGATCTCCTCTTTTTTCTCTTCTTCTCCTCTTCACTCAAAACCCTCACTCTCACTCTTTTAAAATGGGACAAACTGATCTAAAAATTGGTCCAACACTTAAATATAACCAAAAGAATTGATTAGGGAAAAGACCAAAATACCCTTAAAATTTTCGGACGGATTTTCCTGTCACTGCCCAACTTCCAAAGGGCATAACTCACTCATACAAACTCGGAATGGAGTAAAATTGGTGGCGTTGGAAAGATCGTTCCACGAGCTTCGTAAACATAACTGGAACTACACCTAACTCATCCTGAGCTAGGATTTATGACTGTTCAAAGTTGGCCAAAAACTCATTTTTTTCCATACTTGACCAAATTTCCAGATTTTTGAATTACTTCCAAAAATAGTTAATTCATATTCTAAGCCTCTTCATAGTTATTTCAAATTGTCGGATGTTACAGGTAAAGTGAGCACATAAAATATAAAATTATTGGTATACATTTACTGATGAGAATTTTAAGTGATATGTTCCTTTTTAAAAAAATAAAATACTATCTTCCTGATTTTCTCCTTTCTGTTATTAAATAATTGCAAATCAAACAAATAAAAAAAATACATAAATCAGATACATAACAAACTAAAATATTGACATTTTAAATAAATATTGAAAGTATGGCTAAGGGGTCCTATTAAATATTGACATTTTAAAATTTTTTCCAAAATGGCTCATATATACCTTTACCGTTATACAAATAACTCATATATACCCTTACCGTTACAAAAGGAGCTCACATATATCCTTCATCTAACGGATGTGAAAAAAAATAGTTTTAAATTTATTTTTTTGACTTTAAATTTTTAATAAAATCATGTAAGAAATATATATGATCCTTCTAGCAAAGTTCAAGGTTTATTTTAATTTCTTTTCATACAAAAAATATTTTTTGACTTCTTTGATTAACATTATTTGAGTTTCTTATTCTTTCTTTTTCTTTCATTCTTTAGTGTGAAGAAAAAAATTGAAACTAATTTTTTTGCGGCTATATTGTAATTTAGTTTTTATATTTGTAAAAAAAATGGGGCATTTATAATAAATTTTACAAGAAAATTAGTGAAACAAAAATAAATTTTACCATCAAAATAATAAATTTATATTAGTCGAAACAAAAAGTCAAAAAAAAGTATGTGTGAGGAGGATCATATATACCTCATATGGATTATATTTTTTTCAAAAAGAATAATTAAAAAATTAAATTTAAATTAATTTTTTCACAAAGGTATATGTGAGTCATTTGTATAACACTAGAGGTATATATGAGTCACTTTCATAACGAGGGGTATATCAACTCTAAATGATAAAATTGAGGGGTATATCAAATCATTTTCCCTTATCAAATGTTAGAGTAAAAACATGTCTAGTCTATTTTTCTTTCAAATATATGCAATGCATAGTCTATTAATGTTTAAATTATATTTTAAACTCTCAATTATCTAGAAGTAATGTAGAGCATGGCATCATTATTAATAGATTAAAGGTCTATTAAAATTGAACACAAGTTTACGTGTGAAATTGAATGTTTAATGAAGAGGAAAGAATGGACATTTTTTGGAATTGTTGATAAGGTTCAAATAACAAAAGCAAAAAAGGCAATTTTTTTAAACAAATTGATCTTGCAAAATGTTTTAAGATCACATCACCCTCAAACTTTTTACTTAATGTCCAAAAAAACTGACATATTGAAATCGTATCTTTTAATTTAATATATATAAAAAATAACAATAAAGTAGGATAATATTTTTCATTCACGTATTTGAAATTGACATGTTAAAATCATATTTTCTAATATATAGAAAAACAACAATAAAATAGAATAATATTTTGCGTTCACGTATCTGAATTTTTGAATAAGTGAATTCATGGACTTTATTGTATTATTTCTTCTGACTAAGCGTATGAACCATGAATTGTTCTAATAAGACAATTTAATCAATCCTTTGTTTAAAAGAATTAGTCCTTGTCTATCTTCTCAAGTACTTTGGAATTTTTAAAGGTTCATATGCGTGTTACACATTTTCACAACTTTATCAAAACTAACATGTGCTTTGCATGCGAGTCTCACGAAAATATTATATGGGGTATGAGTTATATTAAAATTACATTGTGAATTTACTTCCACTTTCGATTGTAATTTATACATATGTAAAATTTATTTTAAATAATTTAAAAATATTCTATTTGAACTAATAAAATGAAATAAAATAATTAGATAATTTAACCTATTCCGATCATGATTTATAAGTAAACATGCACACACATTTCAAAATGGTGAATACATATGAAAATGCTTTCTTGTCAAAAATTCAAAAAATAAATTTGAAATGTTTATTTAAGGAAATAGAAGCAACATATTTTTTTTTTATTAAACTTACTAATCAAAGAGAGCATGGAAAAATAATTCTTGAGTGGCTTGACTTCATCCTTGCATTCGTTGTTTCACAAGTGATGTTTATCAAATAATCCATGAACATCCCAAAATATATAATTGTTAACAATTATTTTGAAGTTGACAATAATAATGTGAAATAAGTGTCATCAAGATAGCTCTTCAGTTTTGAAATGCTTGGACTTCCGCTAACAACTTACTTAAGCTATTTCATCCATTTGAATGAGTTTCTATCTTCCATTATATCTTTATTACATAATATAATGCACATTTGAATACCTTAGAATTGTTCCCATTTATATCTAGTTTAGTATTTAGTTATTATAATATATTTTTAGATTTTGTACATAAAAAAAAAATTAAATGAAGAGCAAAATAGTAATCCAACTTTGAAGAATGAGCTTCCCACTTTTAATAATAATAATAATCATCATCATATATATATATATATATATATATATATGATGTCCCAAGAAAAAAAAGAATTCAGACAAAACGATTTCCTCAATATAGCTTAACTCTGTCAAGTCTGTACGAGTAGTGAATAAGTATATAGCTTCTTAGGACTATTTGGATGTACAATTCAATTTCGATAGTAGTATTTCATTTCAGTTGCACAAGGTCAAGGCTTCCAATTTAAGGAATGATAAACTTACCAACTTTGTGAATTGGGCTTCTGCACACAGGGCACAACCTATTATCAACATCCATGATCCTGCAGGAAACTACTCTCATGAGAAACTTCATAACCTTTTTTTTAAAAAAAATTGTGAAAAGTAATTGAGACCTATATTGCTCTAACTTTTTTAAAATGCTCCTAGTTGAGCCCGAATCCTCTAAAAATACTCTCTTTTGGAGGATCGTACATTGTTGATGAAATGTACACATTCATGAGAAGTATGACACCTTTGGGGCTTGAATTTATGATGGCAATGTTGTACCTGTGATTTTCCTCAATTCTGTGTGCTTCTTCGATACATTTAATCGATATGGGATTAGTTCAAGATTGTAAGGAATTCTATTACAATCAACTAGAAACAAAAGAAAACAAGAAGAGTGTTAACTCTAGCCAATAGTTTTAAGCTGCACGCCTTATTTTCTTGTTTGTTACTCTGTTAGTTTCAATTCATATGACACTCTTTCCTTTTTGGGACGTTCCAAAAATATTAAACCATTCTACTTATGTAGAACTTTCAAATACTGAAATTCATTCATCTTTCTAACTCTAATGAAGTATTCTCTTCCGTCAATCTAAGTATATTATATAAGTCATATTAACATCCTAAACTCACGGACAAGCCAAACACTATCACATAGTACATTGTTATAGAAAACATATAATTTTGCAACTTCAGGCTATTACCATTTGCAGTTCCTTTAAATAAAGAATCAAAATGCACAACATTTACTTTTGTTTATTATTAGTAAAGTATATCCTATTTATAGTGCCGACTAATTTAGTATTAATGGTGAATTAAGTTGCCACCAAAACCTCCTTTTAGCAACTAATATAGGGATGACCAAAATTGCCAGTAAAAACATACTTTCATCTGCAACTTAAATAAGCATTAGTAGTTGACAAAGATTTCCTCACATTCACTTGATTTATAAAAAGATAGTTCAATGTATAAAGTATTATGAGTTAGCAGGATTCGAAGAAAGGTAAATAGCAGCGACAATTATGAGTATTAACAGCGACTAATTTTGCTACCAAAAAAATCTTTTGGTGGCGACTGTTATTAGTATTAGCGGCGACTAATTTGCCACTATAGGTAACTTTTAGTGGCGACTACTTTGTCACTAAAACACACTTTTAGTGGTGACTATTCTTGTCACTAAAACTTACTTTTCGTAGCGACTATTATAAGTATTAGCGGCAACTATTCTTGTCACTAAAACGTACTGTTAGTGGCGACTATTATCAGTATTAGCGGCAACTATTCTTATCACTAAAACTGACTTTTCGTGGCGACTAAACTTGTCACTAAAACGTACTTTTAGTGGCGACTGTTATGACTATTAGCGGTGACTATTCTTGTCACTAAAAAACTCTTTTAGTGGCGACTATTATAGGTTTTAGCGGTGACTATGCTTGTCACTAAAACACTCGTTTAGTGGCGACTGTTATAACTTTTAGCGGCGACTATTCTTTTCAGTAAAACTTACTTTCAGTGGGGACTATTATAGGTATTAGTGGGGACTATGCGTGTAACTAACAAACTCTTTTAGTGGTGACTGTTATGACTATTAGCGGCGACTATCCTTGTCAATAAAACTTACTTTTAGTAGTGACTATTATAACTATTAGCGGCGCTATGCTTGTCACTAAAATACTCTTTTAGTGGCGTGTTATGACTTTTAGTAGAGGGAGTGTAGGAAAAAAAAATCAATTTTGGATGAAAAATAATTTCTAGAAATCATGGTGTAGAGAGAAACACACTTTCTTAAATTTCGTGTAATATCAAAATCAAACAAACAAATTGAAACATATGAAATAATATAGGATTTTATTTAGCGAAAGGATCAAAAAACACACCTCTACTTTTGTTTATTATTAGTTAGGTTTATCCTTCGTTATACTATCGGACCAAATATACCCTCATTGTTATGAAAGTATTTTGGACAAAATTTCCCAAAGACTCCCCATGAACCCTTACTTTTTCAAAGGGTCAACTCATACATCGGTTTATCGAAATAACATCTGCTCTCCCACTTCCTTCTATTCAAAAGGTAAGCAACCCTTAAACAAAAATACCCAATTTCATAAACGAAAGTAGAAGGGTATTTTTGATCATTTTTCTTTTTACAGAAAATGGTCAAAAATACCCTTAAACTATGCGAAATAGACCACTTATACCTTTCATTACATTTTGGGATCAAAAATATCATCGCCGTTATCCCAAGAGATCACAAATACCCTCAAGAGTTAACTACCCAAATTTTTAGTGACGTGGCAAGCCACATGAGACTAATCTCTCCACCTAAGCATTGCCAACTTGAATTCACTACAAAAAAACTAAACCTTTAGTGGCGATAAAAGTCGCCACCACATCCCAAAATATTGCCACTAAAGGTTATGAGTGATTTTTAGTACATATTTTTTTTATTGAAAAAATATGATAATTAATTTTTGGTTGCAACTTAATTTTCTAAAATAAATAACATGCACTATCAATATTAAAAACATCCAATATTATTACAAAAATCATCAAAATTACTTTTCGATTCAAATCTCCTACTACATATTTACATATGACATAAAAATAAAACATATAGTGTCTTCAAACTCCTCCTTGATTGATATCATTTGTGATTTTTTAAAAATAATAAAGAAAAAAACACAAAATTAGAATTTAATGTTAAAAATCAGTTAAAACCTTTAATGACGATATTCTGGGCTGTTATGGCGACTTGTGTCGCCGCTAAAGGTCTAGTTCTTTTGTAGTGAATCCTAGTTGACAACGCTTATGTGGAGGGATTAGTCCCACTAGGCTTGCCACGTCACTAAAAATTTGGGGTGTTAAATCTTGAAGGTATTTGTGGTTTCTTAGGATAACAACGGGGCATTTTTTATCCCAAAATATAACAAAGGGTATAAATGGTCTATTTTGCATAGTTCAGGGGAAATTTTGACATTTTTCCGTTCTTTTTATTCAATTATGGGGTGTGATTTTCCCTATGGACCAAAAAGTGTAGTCCTAGTACCAAAAAAAGAGAGGGAAACTCAAAAATGGAGGGAACAATAATATATTTTTTTAAGATTTCAAAACAAATAAAATGCTGAGCTGTTTTCTACCCTTTCACCATTGGCCATCACTGTTCCCTATTTTTGGGTTCGATCCAATAAAACTTCACAATAACATACAGAACTCAGAAGGGCTGTAGAAGCTAACAATAGTGAAAACGGAAAGCAAAAGAGGTGCAGCAGCTGAAGAAGAACCCAATGACGGAGCAGCAGCAGGAGATTATGAGAACCAAAGGGCTGAGAGAATCAAAGAGAACAAAGAGAGACTACACAAACTTGGCATTCTCGAACTCACCAAGAAGATCAACAAAGCCCCTTCCAAGAAACTCACCACTCCCCGAATCAGCCGCCAGGCGGTGTCAACTGATGACCCACCTCGCCGCTCTTTTAGGTATTGAGTCTCATTCTTCCTTAACTAGAGTTTTTGGGTTCGAGTTTGAAAATGAAATAAATTTTGCTAGCTCTATAATCGGCCTTGGGTGTCTCAAAATCGAATTAATTGGGAGATTTAATGAAGTATCGAACACCGGATGAAAAAAAATTGGGGCTCCAAAGGCCTGATTTAGAGGCTTGACCCTGATTTTGATTTTCCAAAAAAGTAGGAGAAAAGGGTGTGTTGGGTTGGTTCTTGTTGCGGATATAAAATGTTGTCTATGTGTTGAAATATGTTTAGTCATAGATATTTTGGTGTTTGATTGGAAATAAATGTAAATAACAACAACATACCCCGTGTTTGATAGAGTGTATGCAAGCCTTATCACTACGAGTCTTGAGAGAGAGGTTGTTTCTAAAAGATCCTTGTTCAAGCAAATCAAAGCAGTAATCTAAGGAAAAGCATGATAGCTAATAGATATGTTTGACTTATTGTGAAAATGGAGAAGAAGATTGCAAAGTTTTATACATATATATTTCATGAAACCAAACAAATGCTCGTTTATGCTCAGTTTGTGTGTGATGTTTTGTTTTTCTTTTGGTGACCTTTTTCATGGGATGTCTTTCATTATAGTAAAACCTTGCCTTTTCTAGTCCTGAAAGATGTTCTTTATCAAATGTTTACATGTTGTAAGGTTGAAGGATAAACCTCCAGTTAGTTACAAAGAAAAGACGATTCCCAAGACGGATAAGATATCAAAAGAGGATGTAGAGATTAATATAGGAGAAGGTGAAAACACTGAATTCTACACAGAGGAACATGAAAAACTTTTAGGTGACTGTCAGAATGCTTGGATTCTCTGTGTTGATGGTTATGATGAAGATGGCCAGCGTGTATATGATCCTGATAATGGCAAGTCATGCCATCAGTGCAGGTGTAAACCTTTGTTCTCATCGTCTGTTTTATGTTGTTCTATTGCTTATTTATTATTAAGGTACCAATTTATGCAATACATAGAAAACAATTTGCATTTGTGATGTGTTTGACTATGAAATAAGATTTTCCCGAAGATTATTTGGAGTTTGATTTAGTGCGTATTTTTTCGTGACTTGCAATGGACTTTTTTGAATGTAGCAATGTGCAAGTCACGAAAAGAATTGCATCTTATGGGGTATCTTTGAAGTAGTTTTATAAGTTGTTCGCTTCCAAAATAAATCATTGTCAAGTTTTCTGGAAATACGCAGTATATATACAGATTCTGCTGCTTAAGATAACTAAGGTGAATTATCATATAGTCATATCTGTTCCTTGAGCACAGTTTCTTAGAATATATATCGCTAATTTAGGCCTCCTTTCATGGGATAATATAGATGACCAAAATTATGTTGTCTGATCAGAATATCTCTTCTCCATTTAGTATGACTAATTGAAGCTTTTCTTGTCATTGTGGAAGCTAGGTTAAAGCATGTTGTTTGTTAAGATTGAATATAATATCGTTTTTGAACTTCTGGCATGAATATTGTAAAAGAAATTAGTCCACAAGCATGCATATAAACTTGAATATTCAAATGTGTAATGTGTTGTATTCATATAGAGTTGAGACCATTTTATTCATGATATTTGTCTTAAAGAAATAGCAAAATAGTTGTTCATCATTAATGCATTTTGCAGTGTTACTCTGATTCGGCATTTACTTTTTCCTATCAGTACTCGGAATTTTGTAAAACAATAAGTTCTGCTACCAATTTCATGAAAAACATCATTCTTTCTACGGTCGAAATGCAGTCTACTAACCTTCACCTGTTTCAATTTATTACTTGATGTGAAACTCCTAAAAATATTCGATACAATTGCAGGCAGAAAACTCTTGGTCAACGCACTGCATGCAGCAATTGCAAGCTGGGTCAAGGACAATTCTGTGGAGATTGTCTGTACATGAGGTGATAACACTTTGATTTCCTCTTAGCTTTTTTTCTGTAGTATTCCCTTTAGTAGCTAACTTTCTATCCTGAATTCATATGACCGTATTGGTGTTACTTCAAAACTACCGTTTCCGATGATCTTACTGCCCATGTGAAATGTCCGCGGATCTAATATTTGAGCCTGCTCATCATGTAGGTATGGAGAGAACGTCACTGAAACAAATGAAAATGCAAATTGGATTTGCCCCGTCTGCCGAGGACTATGCAATTGCAGTCTATGCAGGCGTGCAAAGGGGTATGCAGCAACTGGTGCAATCTACAGAAAGGTGAACCTCTTTGGCCCTTTAATGCTTGATTCATTCCACCAGTAAAGGCTAGATTGCTTGTCTGATAATTACAAAGAATTCTCTTTTTATGTATATATAAGTTTGAGTTGGGAGATAGAGATTTTCAGGATTGCAGCATTCAATCCTAAGGAAGTTAACATGTTTCCAGGTACTGCGTCTTGGTTACAAATCTGTGGCACACTACCTTGTCAAAACTCGAATGCGTAGTGACCACGAAGATCTAAGCTCTGCAGATTCACCTTCCAGAAAGAGTATAGTGCCATTCACAGAGTTCACTAATACTCTCTCAACTTCTCGAACTGACGATAACAAAACTTTGAAGGGGGGAGAACGCACACACTTTGATGGTGATAATGCATATTGTGATCAAGAAGATGTCAGTGAGTTAAACAATGATAGAAGATAAGAATGATTTTTGCCTGACAAAGACTGAAAGTGGAAAAGACCCTATATGTAAGCATATATTACTAAATCAGCTCGGTTAACAGTAAGCGATCATTTTTTGTTTGGACATAAACATTTTGTAAGCATTTCAATGGTGGGAAAAGCTTGTGTTTTGCTCGAAGCTATTTTGTATCTTTGTTTGACTGATTATATGATAACTGAGCACTAACTTAACAGTCTCATTTTTGCCTCGAATTCTTTGAGAGAAAAATTACGACAGGTTTTTGCTTGCTTCTAAAAATTATCTGTAGTATTAGAATCTAATGTAGGAACTGTATCTTTTACTAAGTAGTTTCTAACTAAAGAAACAAAATCATTCAACTCATTGTTCACGATCCATTGTTTCAACGAGGGGAAATTAAAGGAAACAAGGTGAGTAACTCTGGTTCTTCAGCATTTCCATGTTTAGACCTGGGGGACGGATGCAAGTAAAACCTCCTTTCTTTGATGGCTTTCTCTTCTTCCACTTTATTTATCATCTTAGTGGATGGAGAAGCTCGTTTATTTGGACGAGTTGAGGGACTTGGGATGATGATGGGCTGAAATTGGGAATTAGTGATCTCTATGTCTGATCTTCGACATTGTCTGCGATGGTGGAGTTTTGATATATTAGGCTGCTTTTGAGCTTTTGAAATGTTTGTTGTTGCTGCAATTTTGGGATTTCCATCAGTACATTCAGATGTACCAGTTAGTCGTTGAACGACTTCTCGAAAGCTAGATAAGTCTGCTTGTACGAATGTTGTCATGTCCTTTGAAAAGCCTGTACGAATCGTTGTCATTTCCATTGTGTTCACTGATTTTTGATCTGCAAAACATTCTTCCTCATTAGTTATGCTTCCCTTTTCCTAGCCAGAAATTGCCTATGATGACAGTTCCACCATTTACACATATAAAAGAAAGGTCAAAATCACACCTAAAAGCATCTCTATTTTTTGAGCTACATACCTAAATTATCAAGTGTTTGAGTTTCCTACTTGAACGATGATGATATTTCACTCTGCTAAAATCAAGAATCATTCAACACAATAATACAATTTAAACAAACATCTTGGCTAAGTATGACAAACAAAATAGACTCATAACAATGGTTTTCGAAAATTGTTTCAAACAACATATTTCAGTAAAACTTTAAACTATACAGATTACCAAATAGAATTCATAAAATTCTAATCTATTTCTTATTATAAATGAAACATAAAATGAAAAAGAGTTAACAAATGCACCTCTGCAATGAACATCGACATCAAATTAAGTTTCTTTAAGGTGAGGAAGAGGAATCAAGCATGACAATAACCACAACAAATAATGATGACGATGAATAGAGTTTTAAGATTTATGAATTATGAAAATATTTTTAAATACGAAACTAAAATAGAATCTTTGGAGGGAAAACTGAATTCAAAGCGTCTAACAAGGAGGCTTGACTTATTTTAAACCTTAAAATGGTCAACTTCCAACATATATATAGCATTCAGCCGTTGAATATTTGACCATTTTTTCTAATAAATTGTTTTCTAGCCTTTTACCAAAAAATAAATAAAATAGGTTTACAATCTTTTTATAAGAGATCTTCATTTTTACAAATAAGAAATTCGAAAGATTCATTTTCTTCTATTCAAATTATAAAAGATCCAAAAATAGATTGTAGTACAATTTGTGGGTCATGGGCGGGTTAGATTATAGGTAGATGGGTGAGTTTTAACTTGTTGCGAAAATGATCATGAATAATCAAGTCCGTCCTCTTCATTTTTGAATCAAAAGAAGTTAAGATCAACCAAAAACAAGAAATTGCAGGATTTCAATACATATTCAATTCATCGAGTAAGTTTTCCAATATGAAGAAACCAAAAATGCAGCTAGTCCATGACTGCTTCAGTGCTCGTAAATGTACATATTTTGGTCGTTAATAGAATATACTGTTAACCAAAACAAAAATAGCCAAGAATGAAGTTCTATTCCAATTCCCAAGCATATATGGCCAAGTAGTCATTGTCTTGTATCTTCGAAGAATGAATCCAGTATTTCCAGAGGAGAAGACAATGTTGAAACACATTTGAACTGTTACACGAAAAATCATACAATGTTCACATCAGATTACTGAACTATGAAGGTGTTAGCAACAAAATCACCAATTATCAAACACTCGCGGAATGATACCTTATGCAGCTTGTATTTGTCCCTCACAGCTGTTAAAGCACTTCCTCTTCTACTTAATTGCAAGTCATGTATGATAAGAACACATTCCTTTAAATCCTCTGGTCCATATCCCGAGCAACGTTGAAGGGCCAGACTCTGTATAATGAATAGAGTTAATTCAGCACTTCAACATATCAAGAAACTAAACATAAGTGAACTTCGAATCAAATTAAAATCCTCACCCAAGGATGTGACTTTGGTTGTAATGTGAACCTTGAAAGGAATATCACAGCAGCAGCTACCAAAGACGGCAAGAATTTCACACAGTTGTAATCCAATAAACTTAACTCTGCTAGGTAGTAACCGAGAAACTCTAACTGCAAATTGTTTTTCTGTAAAAAAGAAGGGAAAAGATAAAACTAGCAAACATTTAACGCGAACACAATTGAGTTGAAAATCATAATGTTCATGTCATATTTGCACACTTACTTTGTAATCTTCTTGAGCAATTTTAGTAAATTGTCTGCATACCACAGGAAAAGGAATGGTCATATCAGTCGAGAAACCACAGATCATTACAAACACACGTCTAGTTACTCGCAAAGCAGCTACCTACCCGAGAAATGTTTTGATTGTGGGATTTCCCATTTCAAATTTGAGGCATTTTAGCACTTCAGCCTCCATCTTTACCATCTCTTTCTTTGAATATGTATTGTCTGTAATATAACAAAATTCCCCAACATCTGGAGGGCTGATTTCCTCGTACTTCCTGATCATTATCAACAGACAATATTACAAGATGACACAAAAGGCCAATTGCCGGAAAAAAAACCAGTTTTTGGCTACAATACTTACGCAGCAATGAGCATTGAAGAAACACCCAAAAGCTGAAGTTTTTGCCTAGGGATTACATTCACTGATAAGAATCTATCAATGTAGGAAACAGTAAGATACAACGTGTCCGAAAGAAGCTTGTATTCATCGGTAACTTCAACCAGCCAGTCCACCAAAACCCCTCTCATATTTGCACTCACATCCTTCTGAACCTTCTCAAGGTAATCAGGCAACGGTCTTCTCTTTTTCTCAATCTGATTCGAAAAACCACAGAGTAAGCCAAAAACTCAAAAACCCAACAATCAAGATTTCATAAAAATCCAATCTTTAGAGTGCCCATTTCCAAATTCATCCATAAGAAACCAAATCAAGCTCTATTAGATAACACCCATTTAAATTAACTATACATAATAATAGATTAAGACATTCAGACAACACCCAAAATTTATGGAAAAGATTAAATAAAAATGCACTAACCTCCATTTGATGAAGATAATCATATATATCAGAAGCATAAGCACTACACATCTGTGGGTCATCAGAAGAACTTTTCACCTTCCTCTTAGAAATCTGCTTACATTTGGGTCTCAGAGGCTCAGAAACAAACACCTTGTCCTCAATCTGATTGATACCCACATTAGACAAATCTTGAATCTCACTCAACACAACTCTCTTCTTGTTGGGTTGTTGCAAGTGCTGAACCATTGCTCCTGCTGCCCTTTTCTTGGCCAATCGAGTTACTCTTACAACATTTTCTTGGTCTGCCATTGTTTGCTACTCCCTTTTCCTCTCTGTGTATATGGTGAGGGGAGAGTTGAGTGGAGGAAGAGAAAGAGAAAGAGAGATGGGTGTATGCATGTATATATATGGCGCCATATTCAGTAGAAAAAAAAATCATTTTTGGCGCTGGCATTTGGCATGTTGGGGCAAATTTTTGGCTAATTGTTTTTTCAGATTGAATTTTAAAAGTGAGATTTGGATTTCCCTCCATTACTCTCCCTCTTTGGGAAATCAATGTAGAGAGAGAGGTGGGCTTTTTATTTAGTTGGGCCAGTTTGAGTCTCGATATTTTTATTTTACAATACTCTTTGTATTTATATATATACATGAAATTCAGTTGAAATCCAGACCTTTCGAATTGTTGAAATATGACTATCAATTTTCAAAGATCAAAATATAATGTTAGTAGAAGAAGATAAAAAATGAATGGAAAATGTGAAGTGAAGTGAGTAGAACGCATATTTATTGTTTAAGAATAGATTTTCTTCATGTGAAAAACTAATTTAAAAAATTGTAGTTCTTAAAATATTATGTTGTATTTTGGAGTGGAATAGACGAAATTAACTTTGTTTGGGATAGTTCGTCCATTTGTGGGTGAAGTGTTCATTTTGGTCTGTGTTTTTAGGGATGGTCCCTTTTGATATGTGGTACCCAAAAAGTGTCTGTTTTGAAGCCGGACTTTAGTATTGCCTATATAGCTTTCTAGAACAGAGATCATTTAACAACGCATTCAAGGCACGTATCATTAATATTTGATGTATCGTTAGATTGTGCTAGATACTGAATAGTTCATGGTTCATACACTTAGAAAAAAAAGGAATAATCCAATGAAGTTCTTGAATTTACTTTCAAGCTAATCAATAAGCGAGTCTTTTACCCTCAAATTCAACTATATGAGTGCAAAATGTTGTCCTACTTTATTTAGATTTGAATGATTAAGATTAAGATCTTAATAATTAAGATTCATACCTTGAAAACAAATAAACTTGATGACTGAGATATGAGTGATTAAGATTAATACCTAATTACTAAAATTCCCTGATAGTTTCAAATATTACCTCCTATACCATATTTCGTCCTTTGGATACATGTATCATTACTCGCCAGATACATGTATCCGGTGGTTGTCCTTTGGATACATGTATCATTACTCCCCAGATACATGTATCAGGCGGTTTGAATATTCGAGATACATGCTTTATTAATTTTGAATTAAATGTGTGTAATTGATTTCCTTAATTGAGGCTTAATTAACAACTCTAACATATCTAGAGATTCCTTAGTGTATCAACTTTAACAAATCTTCCTAAAATAACAAAATCATAAAACCAAACTAATTCTCTAATTGTAAACTTCATCTTCTTGGCATCAATTTGTTTTTTTCTCTTCCTTGTGATTGTGAGTTTTTTCAACAATGCCCAATATCACCATATTACTTTCTATGCCAGATTTTGTACTTTGAATACATGCTTCATGACTCTCCAGATACATGTATCCGTTGGTTTGAATATTTGAGATATATGTTTACAATATCAAATTATTCGAGATATGGCTGGAGAGAGAGAGAGAGAGAGTTCAAATTGTTAATGTGATGTGGGGGGGGGGGGGGGGTTATGGCTCTCTTTCGGAAAAAAAAATCAAATTGTCAATTGACTATTAATTTAGGTGTTAAAATATAAAGATAATTAATTAATCCTATTTTTAAGGGATTTGTATATTTGATTGTATCTTTTAAAATATATGGTATAAAATATTAAAAATGATAATATATGTAATTGTTTCAAAACTAAAGGTAAGATTAATATATATAGTAGTGATGTATGTCTAGTTAATACAAACAAATGAGGCCCAAAATGGATTCCATAATTTCAAAGGAATTATGCAATAAATAAATTAAAGTAGAAAAATGATTTCTTTTGATCATTTGTAATCACAATTCTCCCCTGCACTCTCTCTTTTCAGACACAACTAATAAACGACGTTACATTTGTCTAGATAGTTTGTGTCAATTTTATGAATTCTTACTATCCATTCTGCGCTCATTTCCTTGTAATGTTTAACAATTTGGAATTCTCCATGGTGATTTGACAAAGAGACAGCATAGGCATACTGTTATTATGAGTTTTGATGATTTGACAAACGAAGGGATCTTATAAGGGGACCTGATCCCATGGTGTTCATATGTGAGAAAGAAGACAGCTGGAAAAAGTACACTACAACCTCTAGGCTCTAGGTCTGCAGGAGTTGGTGCACGGCTCCCGAACGGCGTGGCAGAATCCTTAGCCAATGGCATGGCTCCTAAGGTTGTGTCTATTAGACATAAGGCTTTTCTCAATAGACACAACCTCCGTTTTTTGCATTACTGAAATATTCAAGAACACAAGCAAAAACAATCATTTCGAGAAGTATCCTCCTCAAGAGCAACATGGACCTGATAGAGCTTTGCGTCTTAGTTGTCTTAGGGTTTATACTTCAGTGCTTATCATTGTAGATCTATTCCTGTTAAAGTTGGGCAATAGATCGGGTTGTTCCGGTACCGTTTCGGTCCGGTGGTCTTCGGGATGGAATGGGACATCGTGAACTGGTATTTATCCCGGTTAATTTCGGTTCCACTCCGGTCTAGACTTTCGGTTAATTATTTTTTATTAATTAATTTTTATTTTATATAGGTTAAAATTATAAGTTATAAGTATAACCTATAACATATTGGTAAGTAATAACTTATAAACATCAAAAGATTCAAATGATAACTTTAGCTCAAAAACATTTTTTTAATTTTTTTTTATTTAACTTAACTTATAAACTTAATAAGTAAAAATTAAAAAAAATATCTTTAAAATAAACTTAAGCAAAATTACATTATAAATTTCAAAACTCTTAAACTTAGAAAAATAAAAAAGCATTCATATTTTTGTAATTCAAAATAACTAAAAAAATTATTTTTTGAAATATGTGTCGTCCCGTCCCGTTCCATTCCGGTCCGGTCCGTTCCGGTACCATCCCGGTATATAGTGGGATGGGACAGAACAAAACCGAGTATTCATCCCGGTAATTCCGATCCGGTTCATCCCGGTACCGGTCAACCCGTCCCGTTTCAGTTCAGTTCTGGTTCATTCCGGTACGATCCGGTCCGGTGCCCAGTCTTAATTCCTGTGTTATAAAGGAATCAGATCATTGTTCGTTTCAGTCTAAAAGTCTAAATCAGTTAGAGCTAATTGGTTTAGTGGGAAACATAGTTGTTGCTTAGTTGAAGTCTAAATCATCTAGAGTTAGGTGGTTTAGTGGGCAATAGAGTTGTTGCTTAGTTGAAGGATAAATCATCTAGAGTTAGGTGATTTAGTGGGCAATAGAGTTATTGCTTAGTTCTTTCTTTATAGTAGAGTTGCTACATTGAGGGGGAAGGGATTTAGAGTTAAATTCCTAGGTTACAAGAATATGTAATCTGAATCATTGCTCTTTTTAGAGTTACATGGAGTTGCGTTGAAATCTTGTAAGTACAGGTCGTGGGTTTCACCGCCCTTGATCAAGGGGGTTTCCACGTAAATTGCTTGTGTTGTTTATTACTGCTCTTACTGTGTCAAGGGACTTGGTCCATTAACTGATAGTGGATGCATACATCTTAACATTGGTATCAGAGCAGGGTCTCTCTAGTTGGTTAACACCAAGAGAGATTCATGTGGAAAGATGATTGCTCCACTGAACCTAGAAGAAGGACAATCATCGACCAGGCCACCTCGCTTCAATGGTCAGTTTTACAGCTGGTGGAAGACGAGGATGCACGATTATCTAATGGTTGAGGACAGTGAGTTATGGGACATAGTGCTAGACCTACCCTTTGTCCCTATAATGAAAGTGAAAGATGGAGAAATCACAAGAGTCATTCCAAAGATGCGACAACAGTACGATGAAGCTGACAGGAAGAAGATTGAAAAGAGTTACAAAGCTAAGAAATTCTTGGTGTGTGGTATAGGTGCTGAAGAGTATAATCGTATTTCTGCCTGTGAATCAGCAAAAGAAATTTGGGACTACCTCAAGACTGCTCATAAGGGTACGGAACAAGTAAAGGAGTCAAAGGTAGACATGCTGACTACCCAGTATTAGAACTTCACAATGAAAGAGGGAGAAACAATCCATGACATGCATTCCAGATTCACCTCCATCACTAATGAACTACGCTGCTTAGGAGAACCTGTTCACCCAAGTAAACAGTTAGGAAGATTCTTCGAATACTTCCTAAGTCATGGGCAAGCAAGGTTGATGCTATTACTAAAGCCAAGGACCTAAAGGTGTTGTTGATGGAGCGTGGACCGGGAGTCCAAACGGGGATGGACTTAGCTTTGATACCATATAAAGATATGACACCTGAGCCTAATTCAACCCCATAAGCTAGGTTAGGCCCAGGTGCCATATCTTTACAACACTTCATTATAGAAGCCAAAGTATTGGGACAAATGAGACTGTTATAGAGAGATTTGACTATATTAAAAAGTTACTCCAATACACTATCGCCTATCGATGCACAAAAGTTAAATTAACTGTAAAGTATCATAAACCATGATAAGTGACACCTTGCTGTCCAAACTCCAAAGATGATAAAGTCAAATGATGCTGATAGCAACATATAACTATAAACTAAGACCTTGCACCAGAGCTGCACTCTATAGATCATCAGCCTAATTATCTCAAATTCAATTCCTGGACCAGCACCAAAGTAGGCCTAAATTCCCATTCCAGAAGGTATAAAAATTTCAGTATTCTGTTATTTAGAGTTACTGTAAGAAGTATCTGCACCAACCATGGAAATTTCATACTACATACTTATCTTCACTTTCCTTTACTTGCTAAAGAATCATTTCCTTAGAAAATTCCAAAATTTCCCACCAAGTCCCTTTATCTATTTGCCCATTATAGGCCATCTATATCTATTCAAGAAACCAATTCATAAAACATTAGCCAACATCTCAGAAAAACATGGCCCTTTTCTTTACCTCCGATTTGGATCGCGTCCTGTCCTGCTTATCTCTTCCCCTTCTCTTGCAGAGGAATGTTTCACCAAAAACGACGTTGTTTTTGCCAACCGTCCGAGGCTGCTTGCTGGGAAACATCTTGGTTACAATCATTCCACTCTTCTTTGGGCATCCTATGGTCAACATTGGCGCAACCTAAGACGGATTGCCACTATTGAAATCTTGTCCACTCAGAGAATTCAAATGTGTGGTGATATTCGTAGAAATGAGGTTCATAATCTGCTTCAACGACTTGTAAGGGAAAAACCATTGGTGGAGATTCTAATATGAACGTGGTGGATATGAAAGCGGCTTTCTTTGAGATGACACTGAACATCTTGATGATGATGATTGCTGGGAAGCAATACTATGGTGATTCTGATGAGAAGTTGGAGACATCTAGAAGTTTTAAAGAGATTGTCACAGAAAGTTTCCAAGTGAGTGGTGCAACAAATATAGGAGATTTTGTGCCACTTCTTAAATGGATAGGAGTAAACAAACTTGAGGATAAGGTGAAGTTAGTGCAGGAGAAGAGGGATAAATTCATGCAAGATTTGATTGAAAAGCACAAGAACCGCCGAAAAGGATCTCATTGGGAGCAAAAGAACAACACCATGATTGATGTTCTCTTATCCCTCCAAGATTCGGAGCCTAATTGTTACACAGATGAAGTGATAAGGGGCATGGGAATGGTCATGTTAACAGCAGGGACCGATACTACAGCTATCACAATGGAATGGGCATTGTCACTTCTTCTGAACAATCCCGAGGCACTAAAGAAAGCTCAAAATGAAATCGACACTCACATCGTAGACTCATCAAGATTACTTGATGATTCAGACCTTGCTCAACTCCCTTATCTCCATGGAATCATTAATGAAACTCTCCGAATGTACCCAGCTGCTCCATTACTTGTGCCACATGAGTCCTCCGATGAGTGTATCGTTGGAAGTTTTCATGTACCCCGTGGGACAATGTTGCTAGTGAATTTGTGGGCAATACAAAATGATGCTAAATTGTGGGACAAGCCAAATGAGTTCAGGCCTGAAAGGTTTATCAATTTCAAAGGTCAACGAGACGGGTTCAGGCTAATGCCATTTGGATATGGCAGGAGAGGATGTCCAGGTGAGAATTTGGCAATGCATGTGGCTGGTTTGGCATTAGGATCTTCAGTGCTTTGAATGGGAGAGAGTAAGCGAAGAGCTGGTAGACATGACTGAAGGACCTGGACTCACTATGCCGAAGGCTATACCATTGCTAGCAAAATGTAGGCCACGCCAAAATATCGACAACCTTCTTGCTCATTTGTAATCACAATTCTCCCCTGCACTTTCTCTTTTCAGACATAATGAATAAACACGGAAAAGCAATGCTACATTTGTGTAATAAACAAAAACTTAAGGCAAAAGTAACATCTATTTTCAAGTAGCTTGCTAACTGTTCCTGTTGTCGCTAATCTTTTCTTTAGTTGCTAATACAATACAATTAATACTAAGTCACAATCCCAAACATTTAGTAGCTAGCTAAGTAAATGGTACTAACATATTTAATTTCTGTTTTGGGGTTTTCCTTAGCTTTGTGTAGTAAGTGTAAACAGAAGAACATCAATCATGGTAATAATACTGTTAGTCAATCTGTATTCTAAATATATATACTAGAAACTTACAGAAACAGTAACTAGTTAAACACAGAATTTAATTAACCAAACTAAACTCAAAATGTCGAATCGTAAAATCGAAAAGGAAAAGATCAAGTCCACCGAATACACAGTGTCCCATTAAGGAAACTATTCCCCTCTAGTATCCGAGGTCTGATTTGGAATATATCCTTCCAGGATAAAATGAGCTTACTCACCAGTGTATTGATACCCAAAACCTTGGTGACAGCGAACCACTCAACAGCGGTAAAATACACGAATTTATTTTGTGCGAAAGAAGAAGAAGATCGAAATTTTGTTAATAAAAAATCGAGGAGTAACAGATTATTTATAGACAAGAAACGACCATTGATGAAAGGTTGCAAACTTTCAAATGGCCATGTCTATTATGAAGCGTTGCAACTCGTTGAATGTGGCCACTTCAACGGCGGGAAATTTTAAATTAAAACGGAAGGAAATTTAAATTGTTAAGTCGATTTTCGCGGATCCGAGTCGGGTTCGGGTCGGAAAATATTAAATTAATTACTTAATTAAATAAATAATTAATAATCAATTAAAATAAATTTCGTTCAAAAAGAAACTCCACGAACGAACATTTTCCAAATCCAAATCCAAATCCAAATCCAAATCCAATCTGGATAGAGTTACCGTCATGCTGACTTGTCCTAAGCCTTAAACCCATTCCCTTAGATGATCTTTCAACTGCCTCTCTTGTTAGACCTTTTGTTAGTGGATCTGACACATTATCACTTGACTTCACATAATCAATTGTGATGATTCCACTAGACGGCCGGTTGTCTTACGGTGTTATGTCTCCGTCGTATGTGACGAGACTTTCCGTTGTACATAACGCTCC
This sequence comes from Solanum commersonii, assembly GCA_029007595.1. Lineage (NCBI taxonomy): Eukaryota > Viridiplantae > Streptophyta > Magnoliopsida > Solanales > Solanaceae > Solanum > Solanum commersonii. The sequence goes on from JAJTWQ010000543.1 coordinate 40,591, forward strand.
CCTGCCCTACCTATTGCTGCTTGACTATCACAATGTATACAAATAGGTCCCACAGGTTTGGGCAGAGAATGGAATATCTTCTAAGAAATTCCGGAGCCATTCGGCTTCTTCACCGGCCTTATCTAAAGCAATGAATTCGAGACTCCATTGTGGAGCGAGCAATACATGTCCTGTTTGGATGATTTCCAAGAGCTGCTCCTCCACCAAGTGTAAACACATAACCACTTGTGGATTTCACTTCATTTGATCCGGTGATCCAATTTGCATCACTATATCCTTCAATCACTGCAGGATATTTATTATAATGCAAAGCATAGTGTTGTGTATGTTTCAGATATCCCAACACTCGTTTCATTCTGGACAGCATCCGCTTAGTAGCATTTATATCGTCAATATTTTTACTCATTATTAACATGTCATCAACATACAGACAAACAATGACTTCATGATTTGGAATGTTTTTAATGTAAACACACTTATCACATTCATTAATCTTAAATCCATTTTCCAACATTGTTTGGTCAAATTTAGCATGCCATTGTTTGGGTGCTTGCTTGAGCCCATAAAGCGACTTCACAAGTCTGCACACTTTCTCTTCTTTACCAGGAACTACAAATCCTTCAGGTTGTTCCATGTAAATTTCTTCCTCTAACTCTCCATTTAGAAAGGTTGTCTTAACATCCATTTGATGTATTTTAAGATCATGCACTGCCGCTAGTGCTATTAACATCCTAATTGATGTTATTCTTGTTACTGGAGAGTATGTATCAAAATAGTCCAAACCTTCCTTTTGTCTGTAACCTTTGACTACAAATCTAGCCTTATATTTGTCAATAGTCCCATCTGCTTTCATTTTCCTTTTAAAGATCCATTTTGATCCTAAAGGTTTATTTCCCGGAGAAAGATCAGCCAATTTCCAAGTATGATTACTTAAAATTGATTCGATCTCACTATTGACTGCTTCTTTCCAATAAGTTGACTCAGACGAAGACATTGCTGCTTTAAATGTTTGGGGCTCATTTTCAAGCAAGAATGCCACAAAATCCGGTCCGAACAGAAGTAGGCTTCCGTTGACGATCACTACGCCTAGGATCCTTGTTAGGTAGTGTATTTTCTATTGATTCTTCCCGTGGTCGTTTAGTTCTTTCACTTATTGACTCACATTCGTTTTATACGGATAAATATTTTCAAAGAACTCGGCATTATCGATTCAATTACCGTATTGATATGAATTTCGGGATTATCGATTTGTGAACTAAAAATCGACAGGCCTTACTATTCACAAGCATACCCAATAAATACACAATCCACCGTTTTGGATCCAACTTTTACCCTTTTAGGTAAAGGGACCTCTACCTTGGCTAAACACCCCATACTTTGAAATATTTCAAGTTGGGTTTCCTTCCTTTCCATAATTCATATGAAATTGATTGTGTTTTGCTATGGGGTATCCTATTAAGTATTTTGTTAGCCGTAAGGATGGCTTCCCCCACAAGTTTCGCGGAGAACCAGAATTGATTATCAAGGCATTCATCATTTCTTTTAAGGTTCTATTCTTCCGTTCAGCCAATCCATTTGACTTGTGGTGTATAGGGTGCAGTAGTTTGATGAATAATACCACATTCCAAACATATCTCTCGCAAAAGGAGATTCGTATTCTCCACCCCTATCACTCCGAATCATTTTTATCTTTAGACTCAATTGATTCTCTACTTCATTCTTATATTGCTTAAATGCATCAATTGCTTCATCCTTACTATTTAGCAAATATACATAACAAAATCGAGTGCAATCGTCAATAAAAGTTATAAAATATTTTTCCCACCGCGAGATGGTATTGACTTCATATCACATATATCTGTGTGAATTAAGTCTAAAGGTTTTGAATTCTTTGTTAACGAGACTTATAAGGATGTTTAGCAAATTTACATTCCACACAAATTTCACATTTCGATTTGTCGCATTTGAAATTAGGCAATACTTCTAAAGTAATCAACTTTTGCAAGGCTTTGTAACTTACATGTCCCAAACGGGCATGCCATAAATCATTTGACTCCAATAAGTAAACAGAAGCAGAATTCTTATTAACACTGTCAACAACCATTACATTCAGTTTGAAAAGGCCCTCAGTGAGGTAGCCCTTTCCTAAGAACATTTCATTCTTACTTATTACAGCTTTGTCACTAACTAGAACACACTTAAATCCGTTCTTAACCAGTAGTGCTGCAGAAACTAAATTCTTCCTAATAGTAGGAACATACAGAACGTTGTTCAATGTCAACACCTTGCCAGATGTCATTTTCAACATTACTTTTCCAGTTCCTGCAATCTTTGCTGTTGCCGTATTTCCCATGAATAACTCTTCATCGAACTCGGCGGGAGTGTACGTTGCAAAGGCTTTTTCTCGAAAGCGATGTGTCGAGTAGCACCGAGAATCAAGAAACCACTCCTTGGGATTTCCAACTAGGTTGCACTCCGAAATCATTGCACAGAGGTCATCCACATCTTCCATCTTTTCAATGATGTTGGCTTGACGTTTGACTTTGTCTTTGTCTTTGTCCTTCTTTGGAGCACGACAATCAGAAGACTTGTGGCCAGTCTTTCCACAATTGTACTTGATTGCCCTTGAATTTCTTCTTAGCTTTGTTCGACTTATGCCCTTTGGACTTCTTTCTTTTCTTGTCTTTGGTAGGAACTTCTTCAACAATGTTAACTCCAATCATTGTCGAATTCCCACGAGACTTCTTTTCGGCGGTCTGTTATCTTCCTCGATCTTGAGACGAATCACAAGATCTTCAAGCCTCATTTCCTTGCGTTTGTGCTTTAGATAGTTCTTGAAGTCATTCCACGAAGGAGGTAACTTCTCGATCATTGCAAAGAACAACTGAAAAGCTTCATTTACAACCATATCTTCGCAATCGGATCATGGAAAATAAGTTGAAGTTCCCGCACTTGTGATCCAACGGTTCTACTATCTGACATCTTATATTCTAAGAACTTTGCAACCACAAATTTTTTCAAGCATGCATCTTCTGTCTTGTATTTCTTCTCAAGTGCATTCCACAATTCTTTCGAAGTTGTTATTGCACTATAAACATTATACAAGTCATCCTCAAGCGCACTTAGAATGTAGCCCTTACATAGGAAATCACTTTTTGTTTCCATGCCTCAATAATCATAAATTTCTCTCCGTCGGGCATATCTTCAGCGAGCCTTTGGAGATTCTTCGCTAGTGAATTTCGCAAACCAAGAGTAGTAAGCCGAAAAATACTCGTTTCTTCGCCATCCTTTGAAGTTCGGGACCGGAAAACTTCCCAGGTTTTTCTCTGGTGGTGGTACAGCTAGCCGGCCGGTACGGCTTGATCACCGAAGTTGAAGCATTATCATTTGTCATTTCTGATAAACAAAAATCAGCACAAATGATTCAGTAGGCAATACAATAATTGCAAACTTAACGGAAGTATAAAACTACAAAAGTTGTTATCTTCACCAGAATCACAGATTAACAATATAATAAAATAATTTCCTTAAGATTGTTAGTCAATCTGTATTCTAAATATATATACTAGAAACTTACAGAAACAGTAACTAGTTAAACACGAATTTAATTAACCAAACTAAACTCAAAATGTCGAATCCAAAATCGAAAAGGAAAAGATCAAGTCCACTTTGAATACACGGTGTCCCCTTAAGGAAATTATTCCCCTACAGTATCCGAGGTTTGAATTGGAATATATCCTCCCAGGATAAAATGATCTTACTCACCGGTGTATTGATACCCAAAACCTTGGTGTCGGCCGAACCACTCAACAAACGGTAAAATACACGAATTTATTTTGTGCGAGAAAGAAGAAGAAGATCGAAATTTTGTTAATAAAAAATCGAGGAGTAACGGTATTTATAGACAAGAAACGACCATTGATGAAAGGTTGCAAACTTTCAAATGGCCATGTCTGTTCTGAAGCGTTGCAACTCGTTCAGAACAGCCACTTCAACGGCGGGAAATTTTAAATTAAAACGGAAGGAAATTTAAATTGTTAAGTCGACTCCACGAACAAACATTTTCCAAATCCAAATCCAAATCCGAGGCCGAGCCGAGCGACGACGACGACGACGGCGCGAGGGGGGTCCCTCTTTCCAACCCTTTTAACAATTAATATGAGTGTTACTGTATTTAAACTCTCCTATTTTTCTTTCCACCACCGATGAGGGACAAATGTCTTTTCAATGTCTTTTCAATAAAGCATAAGAGGACTTTTCAAGTTCTCAACTTTCCAAGTTCCCAACTTTTTCAAGTTCCTCTTTCATCTTCCCTCTATTTCCCATTAACTCTTGCTACATACCCAACAAATACTTGATTACAAATATTGTTCAAAGGGGAAATATATGGAGTATTAAAGATATGGCACTGGGCCTAACTCAACCCCAAAAGGTGTCATATCTTTACAACACTTCATTATAGAAGCCAAAGTATTGGGACAAACGAGGTTGTTATAGAGAGATTTGACTGTAGTATTAAAAAGTTACTCCAATACACTATCGCCTATCGATGCACAAAAGTTAAATTAACTGTAAAGTATCGTCAACCACGATCGTTTAATGATAAGTGACACCTTGCTGTCCAAACTCCAAAGATGATAAAGTCAAATGATGCTGATAGCAACATATAACTATAAACTAAAACCTTGCACCAGAGCTGCATTTGTCTTGATGATGATGATTGCTAGGAAGCAATACTAGGTTACATTTGTCTATTATCATGACATGATAGTGTGAACTTTATACTATTAGTGCACATAAGTCAAACTCAACAATAAATTATGAACCACAATTATCTACATAAACGTGTCCTACATAACATAATACACGTATGATTCACAAAATTGTCATGTAGGACAAATGTATCCATTTGTTTAATTTTATACAAGTTTAAGTACCTACTTGTACACATCCAAAGTTAAAGGTCATAGTTGTCAGCTGATACCAAGTTAAGGGTCATGTCTATGTATTTGTGTCTTTTTTAAGGTGATAATCATGTTATCATGATGTCTATTATTCTTTCATCCCTTTTGATTATGTGATGGTTATTTGACAAATGTATGAAACGAAGAAAACCTTTTAAAATTTATGATTAAAATAAATTATAAATATTTATGTGGTTCGTAACTATCTTATTAAGATAAAATGGGTATTTATGAAGTAGTATAAGATTTTTTGTGTATCTTGTATTCTTTGTGTCCCAGACTTGACATGGTATTTAAGAAAACAAGAATTTTTTTTGAAATTTGTGGTCTAAAACAATCTTGAGATATTTATGTGGTTGAAAAATATTTCATTAGGGGTAAAAGGGGTATTTTAAAGTTAAATTGTTTCTAATTATAATAATGTGACATTCATTTGGGGACAAACTAAATGGTGCCACATAAAATGGGACGGAGGAAGTATCATTTTTACCAGTCTAAATTATGGATGGTTAATAAATGCATAATTGAAAAAAAAAGTTTAATGTGACGTGTCATCTAACTACGAGAAAAGAAGATTTTTATTACCACCTCTGTCCAACAATATTTATCCATTATTGATTTTGTACATTCTTAAGAAATTATAAATAAAAGGGTAATTTTACTATATCACCCTTAAAATATAATAAATATAATGTCTTGAAATATGTGATAGAGAAATAACTATAATTAATGATAAAGATAATTAGGAACTAAGTATAAATTATCAATTAAATTCATAAAGTGAAAAAGTATTGTTGGACTTCCCAAAATAGTATAGTGGACAACTATTGTTAGACGGAGGGAGTAGTTAAGTATATTTCGAGAGTAAGCAATTTCTCAAACATGGGTGACAATTTCAAGAAATTTACTCCTTTTTTTTGTATACATTAACGATTATTTTTGTTAATTGATATACTCCCTTTGTCTCATTTTACTTGCATTTTATATCAAATATAGATGTTTTATTTTTTTTTGTCTATTTTATCAAATCAAGAGAGTTTCATTGTTTTTTTACCATACTACTCTTAGTATTAAATAACTAAATATAGTAGTAATAGTAGTTAAATTTAAAGTTTCAAAAATATCATTTGAACTCTAAAAGACACGTTTGATCATAAAGTTATGGAATTAAACTCGAAGTTGAAATCCAAAATTTTCAAGAATTTGAAAAACAACAAAAATGTATTATAATTTTAAATCACTCACAAAAAGTATAAAACAACTCCTATTTATATTCATAGTCAAATACCACTTTAATTTTCAAATATCATTTTTTTTACTTTAAAAACAAAATAATTTTTTTCTTTAAATTTCACAATAAAACATAGCTAGACGCCCACATAATTTAGTAAAATACATATTTAATTAAAATTTTCTTACAACATATATCAATATGAGTCAAATCATATATATTTACAAGAGGAGTATATGAAAATTTTCTTAAAATGTGTCACATCAACATTGATCAAATAATATTTTTTGGGGGAAATTTAGAGAATGCCACTAGTTTATGAGCAAATTACTTAAACACACTTTCGTTTGTAATATTACGAATCTTACTAGATTTTTGTGCATCTAGATTCATGTATTTTGGTTACACGAGGTCAAAATTAGGTGCAATTTATTTTAGATACACTATATCCAAGTAAATTCACAAGTATTTGGATACATAGACAAATTTCACTCGCCTCGCTTGCCCTGGCACTCACCCATCTCGATTGCCACTCTCCTTTATATATAGTATCCAAATACATGCGAATCACACCAGATACATCTATTTGGTGTGTATATATTGTGATTCACATGTATTTGGGATATACAACTATCTCACTTGCTTGCCTCTCTCCCTATTTTAATGTATCTGGTAGCAGAAATACATGTATATATGTATATCTTCCTCAATATATAATAAGAAATTCTTAATTAATAATAAATGTGTAATTATTTGAAAGTATAGGTCAAATTAGTATACAGTAAAACCTCTCTAAATTAATATAGGCGAGACGATGAAATATTATTATTTTCTTGAGGTATTATTTAACCAATAAACTAGTATTTATTAATTTAAAGAGTGTTCGACACCGAAAAAATTATTCAGGAATGGAATCTCAAAGAATTTGAAAGAACCCACTTGTGAAAACGTCATTCATGAACTTGACGTCATGATTAATGATCTCGGTTATCGCAATAAAACAGACGTTAATAACCTATTGGATGAGTGAAAATGATACATGTTCATAGGTCCAGAGCTTAGAACAAATTGTGGATATCATTGGAAAAACAATGTTGATGATAAAGTTGAAGATCGATGATATAATACCTTTGGAACCAGTTACGCGTAAAGAAACACTTGCATCTAGAACTCTTCACAATTTTATGGTGCAATTAGAAAAGACAACACCGAAACTTTTGGATGCAATAAGAAAAATTAGAGATGAACTTCAACTAGATTTAAATTTTAACAAAAAACAGAACATAATATAATCATATTTCACTAAATTTTCTTAGATATATTTATACTTTTAAAGAATTATTAATTTATAATATTATATTAATGGGACTATATATTTATATATGAGTCTTTTGAAAATATATTATTTTATTATCTTATCGAAATGAGTAATTTTTTTCCATTGATCCAAATCGGAAGCGAAAGATATTATTATCTTAGAGAAATTATTAATTAACTGAGTATTAATTTAGTAAGATTTTAGGACTCGTTTGGTATAATGGATAAGGGAAATTAATTCCGGAATAAATTTTAAGAACCCTTTGTTTCCTTGTTTGGTTGGAAACCTTGGGATAACTTATCCCGGGATTATGAATTAGTACCGGGATAAGTTATTCCTCACATTGGGTGGTATAGTAATCCCGGGATAACTTATCCCGGGATAAAATAGATAAATGACAAAAATGTCTCTTTCAACCCTTTTGTTATATCACTTTTTACATTAATGAAGGGCATTTTTGTAAACAAATAAATTGTTCTTAAAATTTATTATTTTGAATACAACAAACCAAACACTCAATAAAAAATAATCTCAACACAACTTATCCCATCATAACTAATCTCAACATAACTTATTCCATCATAACTCATTTTCAAACCAAACGACCCCTTAGTGTATATGATATGAATGTATATCTAATAAGATAGTTTTCCTTTTTGTATATGATTATAGGAAGGATTAAAATAATCCAACCCAACCATTTTTTTAATAAATGTGGTCCAAAGCGGGGTAAATGTGGAGGGAAATTCAAATCTCACTTTTAAAAAAATTCAATCTGAAAAAAACAATTAGCCAAAAATTTGACAGCCCCTTTAAACAACATTTCCCAAATGTCAAACTCAAAAACCAATGCCACCCAAATAGCGCCGCGCCCAAACTGAAATTTTTTTCTGCTGAATATGGCGCCATATATATACATAGTTACACCCATTTCTCTTTCTCAGCTCACTCTTTCCTCTCAACCCTCAACACCATACACACACAGAGGAAAAGGGAGTAGCAAACAATGGCAGATCAAGAAAATTTTGTTAGAGTTACAAGATTGGCCAAAAAAAGGGCAGCAGAAGCAATGGTTCAGCACTTGCAACAGCCCAACAAGAAGAGAGTTGTGTTGAGTGAGATTCAAGATTTGTTTAATGTGGGTATAAATCACATTGAGGACAAGGTGTTTGCTTCTGAGCTTCTGAGACCCAAATGTAAGCCTATCACTAAGAGGAAGGTGAAAAGCTCTGATGACCCACAGATGTGTAGTGCTTATGCTTCTGATATATATGATTATCTTCATCAAATGGAGGTTAGTGCATTTTTATTTACTCTTTTCCATAAATTTTGGGTGTTGTCTGAATGTCTTAATCTATTGTTATATATAGCTTTTGGGTGTTACCTAATAGAGCTTGATTTGGTTTCTTATGGATGAATTTGGAAATGGGTAGTCTAAAGATTGGATTTTTATCAAATCTTGATTGGATTTGATAGTTGGGTTTTTTAGCTTTTGATTAACTCTGCGTTTTTTCGAATCAGATTGAGAAAAAGAGAAGACCATTGCCTGATTACCTCGAGAAGGTTCAGAAGGATGTGAGTGCAAATATGAGAGGGATTTTGGTGGACTGGTTGGTGGAAGTTGCAGAGGAATACAAGCTTCTATCGGATACGTTGTATCTTGCTGTTTCCTACATTGATAGATTCTTATCAGTGAGTGTCATCCCTAGGCAAAGACTTCAGCTTTTGGGTGTTTCTTCAATGCTTATTGCTGCGTAAGTGTCGGAGCCAAGAACTGGTTTTATTTTGGCAGTGTGCTTATTGTGTAATTTTGCTTGTGAATCTAATATAATCTGTTGATTATGATCAGGAAGTACGAGGAAATTAAGCCGCCAAATGTTGAGGACTTTGCTTACATTACAGACAATACATTTACAAAGAAAGACGTGGTGAATATGGAGGCTAGTGTTCTACAATCCCTCAAATTTGAAATGGGAAATCCCACAACCAAAACATTTCTCGGAAGATTTACTAGGATTGCCCAAGAAGGTTACGAAGTAAGTACAAATATGACACGAACATTGTGATTTTCAAGTCAACTTTGTTTCCGATAACTGTTTGTTCATGCTATCTATTCTGCTTTCTGTAGAACGTTGATTTGCAGTTAGAGTTCCTCGGTTACTACCTAGCAGAGTTAAGTTTATTGGATTACAACTGTGTGAAATTCTTGCCGTCTTTGGTAGCTGCTGCTGTGATATTCCTTTCAAGGTTCACATTACAACCGAAGTCACATCCTTGGGTGAGGATTTTGATCCAATGTTCGTTTATATTTAGTACCTTGTTATATGGAAACACTGATAATTAACTCTATCCATTTTGTAGAGTTTGGCCCTTCAATGTTGCTCGGGATATAGACCAGTGGATCTAAAGGAATGTATTCTTATCATACATGACTTGCAATTAAGTAGAAGAAGAAGTAATTTGTCAGCTGTGAGGGACAAATACAAGCTGCATAAGGTATCAATTCGCGCATTGTTGATAATTGGTGATTTTGTTGTAGACGCCTGTATAGTTCAGTAATCTGATGTGAACATTTGTATGATTTTCTTGTAACAGTTCAAATGTGTGTCAACATTGTCTTCTCCTCTCGAAATACCAAACTCATTCTTCGAAGATACAAGACAATGATTTCTTGGGCTCTCGAGCATATGCTTGGAAATTGTAACGAGATACTACGATGATATGGGGAAGCTGGTTTATGCTGATCTGAGGGCATCATTAACCTGAGTTTTCATTTTATTAGATCAGGAATAGTCATTAAGATATATGAAAGTTATAGCAAGTAGCTAGTAGAAATGATGATTCTTCTACATGGTTGCATGGAGTGATGATTGGAATTTAGTACAGATACATTATTTATTCTGGTAATAAGATGAATACAATTATCTAGAATTTTTTGTATGGCCAAATATTGCATTATGCAATAATATTAATGGTCAAAAATATATTTGGACTATCAATTGTATTAAAACACATCTCACTTTGAAGTGTTCTACATGTGTGGTGCGCCTATTATAGATTAAAAATAAATATTTGACCAATTTAACATTGACATGTATTTAATGTTGGAAAATTATTTAAAGCCCTTTTATTAGCCATTAGTTACTCCTTAAATTCAAAAAAGTGTATAACAAACTTTCTATAGCTTTTGTTCCATTGTTATTTGAGTTCTACTCTGAAATATATTCTTAGGGATTGTTTGGTAGATTGCATTGAAAAAAAATAATGTATGTATTAGCTTTGTTTGATATATTATTTCAGTCTATGTATAATGCAAGCATTAGTTATACATTTTATTTGGTATTGTGATTTTATATATATGTATAACAAATACATGGGAAATTATGATATTAGCAATGCAAGAGATTTAATGTATGCATTAGCATGGTTACACAATTACATCTTAAAACATTTTCACATCATTACCATCATATTTGTGGAGGATATATAGTTTTGTAAGCAGTTTTTTTTAGAAACTATGCAATGCATGTTATTTTTAATATATGAAATCATATACTACATAATAAATAATATCAGGATAACTAATACACCATATTCAACACTATACTTATACACTCTACCGTATGACCTCTTGTCATTTCATTTGGTGGAAGAAGAGAAGATAAATGAACACAAACTCTTCCTCTCATATGATATTGTGTTGGAGTTCTCTTCCTTAAAATGATTTTTTTAGTTTTTGTGCTCCTAATTTTATATTAGAAAAACTTGTTGAATACATCTATATTGGATGGAATATCTTTAAGAACAATGTTATTGATACATCTCAGCTATGAGAATTCTTTGCATATTTTGTGACAATTTTTTCATGTAAGATTTACAACATTCAATGCAAAGAAAGTGATAGTTTAGGTGGATAAAAAAATTAATAGTTAAGGCATGAAACTCACAAAAAAGTGTTAATTTAAATTTATTTTTGACCATTAATTATACTCTGCTTGGATGGTTGCTACACATTGTTTATAATGTATCATATTATGTTGTGTTGTACGTATCATATTATTGTTTTGATGAATACACCATTTGAATAGATTGTATCGTTTTCCGTCGTTACACAATGTCATGTATCAATAATTTGATGGTAAATCTGCAAGAAAAGTAGAATAAGGTGTGGAGCTACTATAAAGATATAATTAACATGAAGAATTGTAGAATATTAAATCATAAATAGAGATAAAGTGAGAAAAAAAAAAGGTAAGACATAGGCACACCAAATTGATTATTATATAAAATGAAACTTTTTCGTCATTTTCTAACATATATGAACCCAAGCTCTTTCTCTCATATGATATTGTGTTACAGTTTGTTAGTTTTTGTGCTTCTAATTTTATATTAGAAGAGCTCGTTAAATCCTGAAGGATACATCTACATCAGGTAAAATATCCTTAAAGACAATATTATCTCTACAGGTTTCGTGGTAAAATATTCTCTACAAGATTTGCAACATTAAATAAAAAGAGAGTGATAATTTAGGTAGATAAAGTGAACAATGAATAATTAGGGTATGAAAGTCATGAAAAAATGATATTCTTTCCGTCCAACAATAATTGATCACTGTACTATTTTGACATGTCCAACAATATTTGTCCACTTTATGAAATAAATGAATAATTTTACACTTAGTTCCTAATTTACTCTTATCATTAATGATAGTCATTTTGCTATTATATTTATAAGACATTATATTTATTATATTCAAAGGGTACTATGGTAAAATTACCATTATATTTCTATTTATATTTTTTTAACAAGTGTGCAAAGTCAATAGTGAATAACTATTGTTGATCAAAGAGAGTAAGCTTAAATGTGTTTTTGACCATTAGTTACACTCTGCTTGGATGGTTGTTACACATTATTCCACCATTGTATCATATTGTATTATTTTAACGAATACAACATTTGAATATATTGGATTAATTTTCATCGTTACATAATATCATATATCAAACAAATTAAAGAATAAACCTAAAAGAAAACTAGAGTACAACGTAGAATTGCGATCATTAAATTCGACATAAAAACCAAATAAGAAAAAAAATTAATGAGTCTTTTTCGTCATTATCTTACGATATATTTAACAATAACAATAAGGGTGGTGTAAGAAAATAACCTTTTAAGTTAGTGGATGACGAAATATATAATTGAAGAAGCGGGTATATATGGAGGGAACCCAAAACTCACTTTTTAAAATTTCGATCTGAAAAAAAAAAAAAGTAACCAAAAATTTGCCGCAACAAGACAACCCCTTAAAACCAAAAATTCCCAAAAACTCAAAATCCATCTGAAAATTTCCCTCAAAAATACTCACTCTGCTGAATATATGGCGCCATACCTCTATATACATACACTCATCTCTCTTTCCCTTCCTCAGCTTACTCTTCCTCTCTTACCCTACCCACCCCCACCCCCAAACACAGAGAGAGGAAAAGGGAGTAGCAAGAAATGGCAGATCAAGAAAATTTTGTTAGAGTTACAAGATTGGCCAAGAAAAGAGCAGCAGAAGCAATGGTTCAGCACTTGCAACAGCCCAACAAGAAGAGAGTTGTGTTGGGTGAGATTCAAGATTTATCAAATGAGGGTATTATCAAATCTAGGAAGACTATTAAGAGGAAGGTGAAAAGATCTGTTACTGATAAAGATAAGGAATTTGATGTTGATGTTAAATTGGATGATGATCCTCAGATGTGTGGTGCTTATGCTTCTGATATTTATGATTATCTTCATCAATTGGAGGTTAGTGTTTTTGCTCATTTCAATAAATTGTGTCTTTTGAACTTAAATCAGTTAGATCTTAGTGATTAAGTCTGTTTTGCATTTCGTATATGTTTATTGGAGTAAATGAATTAAGAAGTGAAAGGTTTAATTGGGTGTTACTTAATAGAGCTTGATTTGGTTTCTAATTGATGATTTTGCCAATGGGTACTCTAAAGATTGGATTTTTAGCTAATGGGTCGTGGTTAATATCATTGAATTATCAAATCTTGTTAATAGAGCTTGATTTGGTTTCTTATTGATGATTTTGCAAATGGGCACACTAAAGATTTGATTTTTGGCAAATGGGTCGTGGGCTTATGGTTAATATCATTGAATTATCAACTCTTGTTTAATTGGGTGTTACCTAATAGAGCTTGATTTGGTTTCTTATGGATGATGTTGCAAATGGGTACACTAAAGATTGGATTTTTGGCAAATGGGTTGTGGTTAATATCAATGAATTACCAAATCTTGTTTAATTGGGTATTACCTGATAGTGGCAGAGCTTGATTTGGTTTCTTATTGATGATTTTGCTAATGGGCACACTAAAGATTGGATTTTGGCAAATGGGTTGTGGTTAATATCATTGAATGATCAAATCTTGATTGGATTTGATATTTGGGTTTTTGACTTACTCTGTGGGTTTTCGAATCAGATTGAGAAAAAGAGAAGACCATTGCCTGATTACCTTGAGAAGGTTCAGAAGGATGTGAGTGCAAACATGAGAGGGGTTTTGGTCGACTGGCTGGTCGAAGTTGCAGAGGAATACAAGCTTCTATCGGACACGTTGTATCTTACTGTTTCACACATTGACAGATTCTTATCAGTGAATGTTATCCCTAGGCAAAGGCTTCAGCTTTTGGGTGTTTCTTCTATGCTCATTGCTGCGTAAGTATTGGAACCAAGAACTGGTTTATTCCCCTGGTATTGCGTGTTACGAATCTAATATAATCTGTTGATGATGATCAGGAAGTATGAGGAAATCAAGCCTCCACATGTCAAGGATTTTTGTTACATTACAGCCAATACATTTACGAAGAAAGATGTCGTGAAGATGGAGGCTAGTGTGCTACAATCCCTCAAATTTGAAATGGGTAGTCCCACAACCAAAACATTTCTCCGGTAGGTCTCATTGTTTTGCGAATAAGTAGTGGTGAACTTGTTAAAGAATGATTAAGGTTCCTTGACTGATATGTCTGTTCTTTTTTCCCTTGGTATGCAGACGATTTACTAGAGTTGCTCAAGAAGATGTTAAAGTAAGTGCAAATATGTAACATGAACATTATGATTTTGTATTCAACCGTGTTTCTGTCAAGTGGTTGCTTATTTTATATTCTTTCTGCCTTTTACAGAACCCCGATTTGCAGTTTGAGTTTCTCGGCTACTACCTAGCCGAATTAAGTTTATTAGATTACAACTGTGTGAAGTTCTTGCCTTCTTTGGTAGCTGCTGCTGTGATATTCCTTTCAAGATTCACATTACAGCCAAAGTTACATCCTTGGGTGAGGATTTTGATCCAGTGTTCTCTATACTTACAGTTTCATTTATATATATTGAAGTGCTGAATTAACTCTGTCCATATTGTAGAGTCTGGCCCTTCAACGTTGCTCGGGATACAGAGCAGCTGATTTGAAGGAATGTGTTCTTATCATACATGACTTGCAATTAAGTAGAAGAGGAAGTACTTTAGCAGCTGTGAGGGACAAATACAAGCTGCATAAGGTATTAATCCGCTAGTTGTTGATAGTTAGTGATTTTGTTGTAAACACCTGCATAGTTCAGTAATCTGATGCAAACATTTTTATGATTTTCGTGTAACAGTTCAAATGTGTGTCAACATTGTCTTCTCCTCTCGAAATACCGGATTCATTCTTTGAAGATACTGTATAGTGATTGGAAAAATTGGTATGAGACGTTACGATGATACCTGGAAGAGATGGATCTGCTTTCTTGTGTGGCTCATGCTATTTAAAGGACTTTATTTTAGTAGATATGGTATAATCCTCATGATGTATGAAAGTTCTAGATATAGTGTTGTAATGTCTCTTCATGTTTAGGGCCATGTATGGTAAAAATAAATGGTTCTTGCAAGTTATAATAAGGTGGAAATAACTCTAGAAAACTATATATTATATGAAAAGGTATGGATGTATACAATATTACTACTTTCATTTGCAAGTACTAAACCCCTATTGCAATTCTCTTTGGTTCTAGTATGTATTGATAATACCTTTCTGTAACAGTCTTGTTTGTTTTGGACCTTTTTAGGTGCCTTTTATAGTGATTGGTTGTTATATATCTTGAAATATTTATATTATTCTTTTATTGTAAAAGAACTTTATTTTACTACGCACGGAAGAGGAAAGACGAGGGGATTACAAGGTGATTAATTTTCACCAACAGATGAAATATTAGATAACCAACAAATTGAGCTATTAGGAGTTTTTGACATTTAGATATTATTTGATGGTTCTAGATTATTTTTAAAAAAAAAACAGAAGCCCAAAAGTCATTTTTTTAATCAATCTGCTTATGTTAATAAAAGGTAATTAACATTGATTATGTTTTGAAAAAAGTCTCCAACTTTATCTTTTAATTAGTGAATTTGGCTGTGCTACGTGCGGTTTTTAAATATTTCAGATTTTATTTAAATTTTTCTAACAGAATTTCACTTTATTTATTTGATAATATTAATTATAAAAATTGTATTTTGTTTCTACAAATTTACAAAACATTATTTCCTTTAATTGTACTTTTACGTACTATTTGTAACTCTTATTTTATCTTTTAAATATTTGATTACATTATTATTTCTCACACACTTATTATTTGACTTTATCTCTATAGAAGTTTTCGAGTATTCACATACATAATTCTTTGTCATATTTTTTTGTATTTAATTTTCTCCTATTTTAGAAGATCATGAATATTGTACCCTGAAACATAAAAAAGGTGAATGTCACGCCTTGCGAAAAAAAGTACATTTTTTAAGTTTTACAATATAAATAGAAAGAACAAATGGGCATTTTATCTTTAATTGTACCAAATAGATTTCATATTTATTTAATTTTTATATGTTTGCTTGTTTAACGGTTTATTTTCTCAGATTTATACACTTTAAATATATTGCTTGCTTCACTAAAACAATCTAAAATAATTTCTACTACAACAATCTTTTTGAAGCTAATGGTTCATTTTTCATAATTATAAAAAAAAATAGTTACATATAGTAATTTTTAATAACGTAAAGTGAGTTATGGCAAAATATACTTTTAGATTCTTTTTGTTGTTTTGATGTACAAATAAATATAAGGAAATAAGAAATTTTGCAAATGTTTTCACAAGCAATTTCAAATTAGGATTCTCACAAGTCCATTACGATTTTCCTCCATCTCTTGTATTATTTTTTTTCACTATTTATGTCTTATAAAGAAAGAAGATAAACATGAAATCACTTACTGATTTGCAAAAGGAGAATCCTACATGAATGAAGCTAATCTTGACAATAAATAATAATTTACAATGAACCGATTATATGAATACAATCAATAATAAAAAGTCAATAAATTTATGTTCTTGATAACATCACATATCCATGCATGCGATCTGCAATAAGAAATTTAAAAGACAATTACAATTTTTTTTTATTCATGAAGAACTAATAATTCATAAACATTTTCAACAAACAACGATGAAAAGTCACTATATAATTTTTAGAATTTTTTGTGATGAAAAATTAAATAGTAAATTTGTTTGGTAAAATTTGAAGACCAACCAAAAGCATGGTAAGAGAACTACTTGCACTTGTTCATGTTTCAACTCCTCTGGAAAATCATTAAAGAGATAATTTGTTGTAAAACCTGCAAACAATTAACATATAATTAGAATATTATTTTCATAAGATATATAAATCAAAATTCATTGCTTGAGGTAAATAAAAAATGAAGCTAAAACTAAGATGTTGCAATGCTAAATAAAAAGAGATTAAGAAGAGATATAAAATGACCAAATTGAAGTAATGATGAAAATAGAGGAATTGTGGTAGAATTCTGAAATGTTTACATTATATAGTAAAATTCTGAAATGTTGAATTATCTTTTTCATTAAAGTTACCATTAAATGAGTATTGTTTTTAATAAAATTATGTAACCACTTTTTCCGTAATTAACCACATTAATTATGGAAAAGTAAATGTTAATTATAGGGAGTAGCTTTTTGAAATTCTGTATTTTAGGAATGTATAACTGATCATTAATAATTTATAATTAATACTAATTAATAGTAGTTAATAATTTAAAAATAGAGAAAAATATCTAAAATTTAAGAAAATAAATAAATAAATTTTCTGATCATTGAGACATGCCACATCAGCAGGATGAAAATCCTCCTTTATATTTATGTATAGATTAGTGTGCAGCATTAAATTGGTCAAGTAATTATCGATACAAACTGGATGCTTGAAATTTATTTTTAGTGGAGAGATCACGGGCTAGTACAAGTATCATTGCACCGGTAATTGATGAAATTGATTTGCTAAAAGAAGTCAGGTAGGCTGTACATATTTTTTTAGGGTTCTGTCCTTTCTTGAACTATGCTGATATGATTTTTTTTTGGATAATCGTGGTGTTAGTTAGTTTGCACGTATCTTGACTAATTTCATAGAATATTTGTCATCTTCTACCTGCAATAAGTATTAGGTAACTATAATATTGAATCTCTGTCTTTTTTCTTTTTTTTTTAATAAAATCAACTTTGGCTAAAAAAAAAGAAAAAAGGTATTAGGTAACTACCACAAAATGACTATGTGCCTTGTTCTACGGCAAAACTTTTTTCTTTAGAATGTTCTTATTGTTGAGTCAGAGAAAGAAGGAATAATACATAGTCAACTTGTTCAATTTGTCAAGATATTCATTAGGCATAATACATAAATTTCAAATCACATTTATGCCCTTCAACTTTTGGTGTGCATAAGTAGACACTTAAATTTATATAAAGTTGAACAAATAGACACACATGTCCTACATGTCATTTTTTATCCTACGTGGTGTCCTATGTGTATTATGCCATGTAGGACTCACGTGTCTACTTGTTCAATTTTATACAAGTTTAAGTGCCTACTTGTGCATACCCAAAGTTGAAGGACATAAACGTAAAATGAGGCCAAGTTAAATGACACATTTATGTATTATGCCTATTCATTAAGACACTCAAACTAAGTTTTGTTTTAATTGAACACCCAACTCTTATAAAGTATTTCAATTAGACACTTTCGATTTAAATTTTGAAAAAAAACTTTTGCTTATGTTTTTAGTTGTCTATTAGAGTCCAGAAAGTGAAGTTAATCACACAACATATGCTATCATATGCACACCAACCTCAAATATAAAATGTGTAGGGCTTTACAACTTATTGAAGCGAATGCGTATAATTAAAGAAAATGATATATTTTACCTAATAGATGAATGAGAACACACGTAAAACATTTCCAAGAAATGAAAGTATGTAATTGAAATACCATATTAAGAGTTGAAGTGTTGGTATTGGTAATTTAAGAGAAACTTTGTACTCTTCAAAAAGGAGATTATTTACGTGCTTCCTTAGGCTTAAAAATGAGTAGAGAAGTTTTCTTATTTATTTTGTTTTCTTTAGTATTGTTCATGTAAAGATATAGAAGATTGGAACATGCATGAAACTAAAGTAAGATACTACTATATATTATAATCAAACATAATCTGTTTGCAAACCAAACGATCCCTTAAGTTTAGATCAATGCCATAAATGATTTAGTCGGGTCCCAACTGGTAACTTAGGACACTATGTGAAAACAACAAAAAGGTTATCTACGATGTGACTTTAGTTTGAGCCTCAATTGTTCTGCATTTCTAAAAGGCAGAGTTTCACATCGATTCCTCAACCTTATCTACAATCGCATATCAAAGACACAGACCTTCTTGTTTGAGAAACAAGCTGCAACCTTGTTGCCTTCCTTGTTCCAACACACTTCAAAAATGCAGCCATCGCCATTGTAAGTTTTTACAATCTTGGCCTCCTTCACCGACCATATATTCATGCATTTGTCCAATGATCCACTTGCCATGTATTCACCGTTCGGACTAAATGCAATAGAGTAAACAGGTTCCCTGGATTCAAAATGGAAGAGAAACTACTTAGTAAAAACCAAAAACATTAAACAAGATCGATACAAAGATTTGATGATCTAAAAGAAAGATACACACGTATTGATAGTTCAATTGAGTACTAGTAAACAAACCCCATAACACGCCTATCATTTGACAGTTAAATAAGTGTAAATTTATTAAGAGTGCCTTACTATCTCCTGTGTCCGTTCCAAGTAGACATAATGAGGTAACATCAATTACCTGTGACCGTTCAAGCTGTGAAGAAGACGCCCTTGGTCAACATCCCATAGCTTCACGGTAGAGTCAAATGAAGCACTACACAGATAGAAAATAAAACAAAACCAATAAGCTCAAAGAACTAACGGCGGGGAATGTAATATAAAATTGAGAATACGGTAAATATGACCGTAGCAATAGATAGAATACCTTGCCGGCAACAAGCTGTTGATTCGGATTGCTTGTACCGAGCGCCGGTTGGACTCCATTTGATAGTATGTATCTCTAACAAAAACATATTAGTCAGCGGTGATGTCGATTTGATTAAATGAATCAACAAAGAAAAAGAAAGAACAAAAATAGATACTTTGCTATGTTCTCTCGAAATCATGCAAGCGGAGACATCCTGTTTCATGCTCCATATCTCGCACAAAAACAATAAATTATTGACCAAATCCTCGAGGGCGGTGGCACACTGCACCACCTCTCTACCTTATCCAATTTAAAAATAGCTTATGTACGCGGCACGTTCAAACGTAATATGCACCTAACATTGAGAAGGACAAGATATGAATTACCTTAAGCGTGGTATCATCGAGCATGAAGCCAGCAAAGGAACTGAAGGGTCCCACTTGATAGCATTGATTTCATTCTGCAATGGCAAAGTAAACAACCCTTTAAGACTATTCACAGCGGATACATCAATGTTCGTATCAAGCATAACATGCTAAGCTTGATCCTCACTTTGATGTCCACGAGAACGTTTTGACTGGTTTGTTCTCTCCAACCTTACAAACATATATCATGTTATCAGCGGAGCTGGTCGCGAAAGAATTATTGTTTCGCCAAGCAACATCAAGCAATGGACCTACATGGGGTTGTATGAACATAAGCAAAGCAAAACAAAATCTATCCTTACTCAGATATGAGGTAAAATATAATACAACAACAACAACAACATACCCAGTAAATCCCACTAGGTGGGGTCTGGGGAGGGTATAATGTACGCAGACCTTACCACTATCTCGTGGAGGTAGAGAGGCTGTTTCCGAGAGACCCTCAGCTCGAGTACAATCACATCCAAGTAGGAGGGGAGGGGAACCGTGTGTAAAACATAACATCCAATAGGAAAGATAGTGAAAAATCAACCGACAAAATAATAACATCAATGGAATATTGTGGAAAGTAGGACTCCCTCGGCAACATAAGGTTATAGACATCACGGGACAAGGACAACACATGCAAGACTAGGACTACTACACACGCTATCGGCCTAAACCCTCGCAAGGAAAAACAACACGCTAACCCTACTAACCTTCAACCTTGATACGCGACCTCCACTCCTTCCTATCTAGAGTCATGTCCTCGGTAAGGTGAAGCTGAGCCAAGTCCTGTCTAATTACCTCTCCCCAATACTTCTTAGGCCTACCTCTACCCCTCCGCGTACCCTCTACAACCAACCCCTCGCACCTCCTCACTGGGGCGTCAACGCCCCGTCTTTTCACATGTCCAAACCATCTCAGTCTCGCTTCCCTCAGCTTGTCCACCACCGAGGCCACTCCCACCTTCTCCCGAATAACCTCGTTCCTAATCCTATCGCTCCTAGTGTGACCACACATCCATCTCAACATCCTCATCTCCGCGACATGCATTTTTTGGACATGAGCGTTCTTGACTGGCCAACACTCCGCTCCATACAACAAGGCCGGTCTAACTACCACTCTGTAGAACTTACCTTTAAGTCTAGATGGAATTTTCTTGTCACACAAGACTCCGAGAGGCAAGCCTCCATTTCATCCAAGCAACCCCAATGCGATGTGTGACATCCTCATCGATGTCACCACTTCCTTGGATTACGAGACCCAAGATACTTAAAACTTTCTCTCTTAGGAATGATATGTGTGGCCAGTCTCACTTCCACATCTGCCTCCTCCACCACATCACTGAATTTGCACCTCAAATACTCTGTTTTGGTCCTACTCAACCTGAACCCTTTGGACTCCAACGCTTGTCTCCACACCTCCAACCTCGCATTAACTCTGTCCCGCGTTTCATCAATCAGTACTATGTCATCCGCAAATAACATACACCATGGGACCTCCTCCTGAATAGACCGCGTCAGCTCGTCCATCACCAAAGCAAATAGAAAAGGGCTAAGAACAGATCCCTGGTGGAGCCCCATCTCGACTGGGAAATGTTCCGAGTCTCCTCCAACCGTTCTAACCCGAGTCTTGGCTCTACCGTACATGTCTTTTATCGCCCTAATATAAATCATCGGTACACCTCTAGCCTCCAAGCACCTCCAGAGGACATTCCTCGGTACTTTGTCATAGGCCTTTTCAAGGTCAATGAACACCATGTGAAGGTCTCTCCTCCTTTCTCTATATTTTTCTACCAGTCTGCGCATAAGATGAATGGCTTCGGTAGTCGATCGTCCCGGCATGAATCCAAACTGATTCTCCAAGATGGACACCCCTCTTCTCACCCTCATCTCTACCACTCTCTCCCAGATCTTCGTAGTATGGCTTAGCAATTTGATACCCCTGTAGTTGTTGATTACGGATATCGCCTTTGTTTTTATACAACGGAACCATTGTACTCCACCTCCATTCATCGGGCATCTTATTTGTCTTAAAAATAACATTAAACAGCTTGGTTAACCATTCTATACCTGCCTTGTTCGCGCTCTTCCAAAAATCCACCGGGATCTCATCGGGTCCAGTCGCTCTTCCCCTGCTCATCCTACTAATAGCACGTATAACCTCCTCGATCCTAAAACCCCTACAATTTAAAAGTTTGTGAAAGTATCTTTGCCACCTCTGCTTGATGGAGATTTCATCCACCAAAACTTTGCCTTCCTCATCTTTGATACATTTCACTTGATCCAAGTCGCGAGCCTTCCTCTCTCTTGCTTTTGCGAGCCTATACAACTTCTTATCCCCACCTTTGTCCCCCAGCTCGTCATACAAGCGTTCAAAAGCAACCGTCTTAGCCTTCGTCACTGCTAACTTAGCTTCTGTCTTTGTTGTCTTATAAACTTTCTTAAGCTCCCGCTTCACTCCCTCGTCTACGCATTCCACCCACTCAGTGTAAGCAGTCTTCTTCACTTCCACTTTGCCTTGGACTTCCCCATTCCACCACCAATCTCCTTTATGGCCTCCAAAGTTACCCCTTTGATACTCCTAAGACCTCTGCAGCAACCTCCCTAATGCAATTAGCTGCTTTACTCCACATGACGTCCGCATCCCCGCTATCACTCCAAGCCCCCATCCCCATCAACTTCTCCCCCATCTCCCGAGAGAGGGCAGGGGTCAAGCCACCCCATTTAATCCTCGGTCGATCAGATGCAATCTTCTTCCTCCTAATCCTCTTGATTTCCAGGTCCATCACCAAAAGCTTGTGTTGGGTAGTAAGATTTTCACTTGGGATAACCTTGCAGTCCTTACAGAGACCTCTATCACCCTTCCTAAGGAGAAAGTAGTCAATCTGGGTCTTAGCTACCGAGCTACGAAAGGTAACCGGGTGGTTCTCCTTTTCGAAAAGCATGAGTTAGCAATCACCAACTCAAAAGCTTTAGCAAAATCTAGAAGCGAAGTTCCACCCCATTCCTTTCCCCCAAAACCAAAGCCTCCATGGACATCATCAAAGCCATTAGAAATTGCCCCGATATGGCCATTAAAATCTCCACCAATGACAATTCTCTCGGTGTTCGGTATCCCTCTAACTACCTCATCCAAGTCCTCATAGAAGAGCTTTTTGGCCTCCTCGTCCAAGACACTTGAGGTGCATATGCACTAATAACACTCAAAGCACATCCTCCAATGACTAGCTTAACCATCATCAACCTATCATTGATCCTCCTAACCTCCACCACTTGCTCCCTCAAATCCCCGTCCACTAAAATACCCACTCCGTTTCTATCCTTTGAGCCCCCTGAGTACCACAATTTAAACCCGTCTACAACCCGGGCCTTGGCACCTACCCACCTAGTCTCTTGGACACAAGCTATATTTATCTTTCTCTTCTTGAGAATTTTCACTAGCTCTATGGACTTTCCCGTCAACGAACCTATGTTCCATGATCCTACCCTCAGATAATGGGAACCCGTAACCCTTTTACCCCTACTATCCCTCTTCCTCGGCCTCAACCGAAGACATGACTCAATACCACCATCATGAACCGAATCCACTAGAAATATACAGACTCTAATGTAAAATCTACACAGGGATACGCTTAAAAAGCCACTCAGGACCAGCCAAAAAATAAAAATCCAAATAGTCAAAGTGTAATGCACAATGCACTAACAATTAACCTTAAAATCTACTCCTATGTTCTTCAAATTTTTGCAAGATGGGTGTAATTTACCTACCAAGCAAGAATAAATTAGCTAACAATAAGGGATTCAAAATAGAAACACGAACACGATCACAAATTTGCAATAAAGGGTAAAGGATAAAGGATAAAGGATAGATAAAACCTGGTCGAAGGAAAAGGACGATTTTCGGCCAGATCTGGCTGGTCTCCGGCGTCAAACACTTATTTGGAGGTTACCTTGCCTTCGCTAGGAGTTGGTTGCTCGCCGGAGCTCATGTTTGTGTTCATGTCCACGCCGGAACGAAGGAGAACGAGAGAGGGAGGCTCGCCGTTCGCCGGTTGAGCTGGTCCTCGCGAAATTTCTGGCCGGCGCAGCCTTCGCTTGCCGGATCGGAAGCGACGCCCGGTCGCCGGCTGGTTTTCGCGGCTGCTCGCTGACCGGCGCTGGTCGGATCTTCGCCTGAGCAGCTAGGTGTCGCCGAGAGAGAGAGTCGAAGAGAGAGAGAGAGAGTGTGTCGAAGAGAGAGAAAGCTTGTGAAGAGAGAGAAAGCTTTTCCAGCTGAGGTAAAATATAATGAAATGACTAATTGAGACAGAACAAGGGAAACAGAATACCTGAATGAAAATCAAATTGCTGCTTTGATTCTCCAGACTTCACATTCCAAACGATGGCAGTTGTATCAATACTACCGCTAAGGAGATAATCACCTCTCTTGTTCCACTTCAAAGATATGATTGGCCCTTTATGTTTGTTAAGAGTACTAATCAATTCCCCTGTATGAAAAGTCAGTAAGAGAAAATAGGACACGAAAAGTGGTGGCAATTTATACATTCAATCTTCAAAACAAGTTTTTCCTCCATGCTCCTTACCAGATCGTTTCCAGATTCTGGCTCTGCCATCGTAAGAACCAGTTGTAAGTAGGGTACCCTTGCTCTGTACAAGTAAAAGTCATAAATACAAGATCAAATAATAACTAGAAAATTAAATATGTAACCACAAGCAATGCAGTCTAATTTCAGAAAATCCACCAGAAAAGTATAGATCAACGAAAGTCAGCCCAAAACAAGCAGTATAAAACTAACATTCCAGTCAAGTGATGTAACATCCTTGTTTTCCTCAGTTGCTTGACTTTCCAAATGGTTCAAAACCAAAACATTTGGGATAGTAGAATTACATGGACCATCTCCAATAGTCCAAATTCTAGCAGTAGCGTCTCCAGACCTAACGTGTTATTACACATGATTAGCTATAATAGACATGATTCCTTAGACGAGCCTAAGAAAACAGAAGTATGAATAAGAACATCAGTGATTCATATACGAGAGCAAAAAAAGAAAGATATGGTACTAATGCTTACCCAGATGCAAGCAGTGACCCTTCTGGACTCCAAGCACAGACAAAAACCTAGCACGAGTTTAAAAACAAAAAGAGAATTGTAATGTTAATATAGAAGACAGAAAACAGAAGATATATATATTAGATCACCCATTCGAACCTCAGATGTATGTCCTTCCAAAACTATTACGTCACTCCCTTTCTCTGTCCTGTTCACGCTCTTTTTCTTTCTGTTGTTTCTCCATCTCCCTTTCTCTTGTAGGTTCTCGTTTGTGGTCAGCATTCGCCTTATCCTTCCTCCTAGGTTTATCTTTTTGAGCCTTCTCCTTTTTCTCTTTTATTATTTTCCGCAGCTCATCTACATCCTTTGTAATGAGATCCAAAGCTCTAGAAGCTTGAAGTCTTCATCCATATCAGCATCATCCTGCATTCCGTAGTTAGTACAGAGTAGTAAAACGATATAGAAAAATCAGAATATTAAAATATTTGCCTTACATTGCTCAAATTGGTTTCCAGTTCAAGATACTGAATACCCTTTTGCACAAATTGAATAAGAGCACCAGGAGGAACTAGATGTCCATCCATTGTGCTCCTATTGAGCCCTGCCTCGTATCCAAAAGTAAATGCTGAATGTATGAATCCTGAAAGAATATATCAGCAAAACCAGTAAACCAATTAGATTACTCCCAAAAGCAAATGCTGAATCGGTACTAGTCCATCACGATCAAAAATTGACTTCCTCATGGGCAAGAGTTGAAAGTTAAATTTATTTAATCCTATCGAAAAATGGAGAGACAGATACGATATTTAAATGAGATGCTTAAATTTGGTAATAACAACACTTTCAATTTACTGAATTCAAAATTTATTATTCTAGTGGATGAATGGATCAAACCTAGCAAACAACATGTTTTCGATACAGAAAAAATGTTTACTTTGCAGAGTTTAAAATCATCTAACAACATACCCAGGGGTGTGTGGGGAGGTTGGTGTGTACGCAAACCTTATTCCCTACCTTGTGCGGATAGAGGATCTAGTTTTCAAACTCGGATTCATGGGGATTTTGAGAACAGAAACACAACATCAATTAAACTTGGATAGATAAAACAGATTCTGAAGATGAGAATTAAATTACCTGATTCAGTGAGGTAGCGGAAAACAATGAAATTGAGGAACTCAGAGGTTAAAGAGGCCATTGCTGTGAATTGTTGGCGGCTTAAACTTAAACAGACAAATGGATTACTACTACATCCTTTCATATATATAGAGGGAAAAAATATGGTAAGTGTGAATTTTGGGATGTATGAAACGTTATGTTGGTTCCAAAAAGGCATTTTGAATGAATTGTTGAATGACTAAACTACCCTTCAGGGTCCAATAAATATATTTCCTTTTTAAAACAATAACACCCTGGTTTAAATAAAAATTATGTTGCCAAGAGTTGAATTGCTAATTTATTTAATAATATTCTTTTTTTTTTGGGAGGGAAGGGGGGGGGGGGATAATTTTGATTGTTCTTTCCTTCCAGCTTAAGATAAACCCTATCAAAACTTATTAATGTAAACATCAAGGGCGAATGCATTATTTACCTAAACTATATACTAGATTCGCCTAGCGTTGTCTATCGATTGATTCAGTTCACTTTTAAAGATTTTCGGTTCGACTTATCAGTTATCGATTTATAGACATGCTTAGTCATTCTAGGATCATTAAAATCTCAATTTATCAGTTATTGATCATTATCTGTTCGTATCGGTTAAACCGTTAAGATTTTATACACAAAAAATCAATGAAAATCACTTATAAGAAATAAGGTGGCAAATCAATTGAATCATGCACATTAGTTGACAGATTGCTTCTTCCTCAAATGCCAACACATAATAATCGAGAGTTTGAGATAGTTAGAAATAAAAATATGAAATTAAACTCTTAGTCAAAGACTTTATATGCCGAATGATATAAATATAATGTATTAATTTACTATCGAATTTTCAATTAATCTCGATATAAGTGCATATCAAAGTAAATTTCTTATATTAATTGGTTTGATGTGAAAACACTTAAGTTTTTACCAATAAAAACAATTATCTGCCAAACTTTTATTTTGTAACTAAAATTGGTTTGAATGTTATTTTGTTTTTTTCCTAAAATAATAGCTAGTCAAACTTCAATATTACTCAGATCCTATCCCCTCTAATCCAATCCACCAAACACTATTTAAAGAAAAAAAACTAATTAATTTATGAGATTTTAGCAATGCGATACATTTCATTTGTATAATTAATAACTCCTATTAATCCGGTCACCCCTATCCCCTCTACCCGCACCCCCACTATCCTCACAAGTCTTTACCAAGTAAATATTAGGCCCTACTTCTTGCTACCACCCCACTGTACATATATACTTTGTACTTTGTATCGCCGGTATCCTTCATTCCTGCTATCTCATATACTCGATTGATTTTATTCAGTGGAAACAATGAATAAAAAGGGTCCGAACAAGCGTTGATATTGGAATCTTCAAGAGAACGAGATATTGCTGAAGCTAGTAGAGGAACATGGAACAAAGAACTAGTCAGTTATCGGTCAATTGATTCCAAATCAATCTTCAAAGTCATGTAGGCTCCGGTGGTGTGATCAACTTTCTACTCAAGTGGATCATCAACCTTTTAGTCCTGAAGAAGATGATACTATTATCAAAGCTCATGCCAAATTCGGTAGTCAATGGGCTCCGATAATCCATTTGTTATTGGGTCGAACCAATAATGCGATTAAAAAATATTAGAATTTCACCCTTAAATGGAAGCACTCTTCCATATCGAAAGATTTTATATTAAAAAATCCTTAAACATTGTTGAAGAGATCGTTCAGTATTAGGGCAGGTACAAATTCAGGTAGTCCATGTGGATCTGATTTGAGCAATTTGGATTTTTGTAAGTTCCCTCAGTTGTGTATTTATCCTCCTAGTTGCCCAACATGTGGAATTTTGCCTCTTTCAGTAGTCTCATCAGTAATGTCCAATCCATGTCCATTTGAAACTGAATTGAACAATTTGGATTTTTCTAGGTTTTTGAGTTATGTCTTTATCCGTCCATTACCCCATTAGGTGGAATTTTGCCTCTTTCAGCAATAATGCCAGATCCATCAACATCTCCGAGTCTCTCTTTACCCGGATTCAGATCTAACAAGAATTTGAATCAGCTAAACCGAATCGAGCAAGTAGTTGAAATGAAACCTGCAGTGAAATCTAAACTCACTACATCTCTGAGTCTCTCTTTACTCTGATTCAAATCTAGCAAGAATTCGAATCGGGTAAACCGAATCGAGCAAGTAGTTGAAGTGGCACTTTACATCTCTGAGTCTCTCTTTACCCGAATTTAATTCTAGCAAGAATTCAAATCGGGTAAACCATTGAGAAAGTAGTTGAATTGATACATGTATCGGCATACGAACCCACTCCATCAACTTTTATTCCCCAAATTTCAATAACGCAGAATTGGAGATATAATTATTGAGCCTAGAATTTTTGATAGTTTTTGCATGATATGGTACTGAAAGAAGTTAAAAATTATATGTTAGAGTTTGAGAATGAAAGGGATTCAATAATGAACACAAAAGCAATAGGGATTTCATTGTTAACAACATTGATGTTAGCAAAAAATGAGTAAATATTGAATAAAGAGGAGGAAAAATGGAGAGATCATAATTATTATTTTCTTCAAACTTTAGTTGATGTTTTTATAGTATCTCATTAGACTTTTGGATGAATGTACGAGAAAAAGAGAGCAAAAATTATTTATATTCATAAGAAATGAAGGGCAAGAAACCCAACCAATCACCCTCAAACCCCTACCTCCAGTACCCCACCCAAAAAATTTAGAAAGAAAATAGAATTGAATATGAGTTTTCAATTAGATTTTTTGATGAAATCGATCATTTCTATATTTTTTGAGGTGTTGTTATTATTAAGTTTTTTCCTTTGGTGCTTTTTATATACAAATTAACTATTAAGATAATCATTTAAGGTATTTGATTAACTACTTGTTATTTGAGGTAGTATCTAAAATAAAATTCATAGGTGGTATGTCTTTTTGTTTTCTAGAATGATAACCATTTTCAAAATGATGATGTTTTATATTTAGAAATAATTTAGTTTTAAAATTATTATTATTCTATAGTCATACACCGGCGTTAATATCCAATTAAGTTTAATTAACTATGTAAGGCAAATTAAAATATATTAGAAGACTTATTTTAATAAATAATTAAAAATACAATAAATATTAATTATAACCTTAAAGGAAATAAAGTTAGTAGCTAGCATAAACTAAAGTGGGAAAGACTTATTAGGGTTGCCATCAACTTCTTCTTCTTGCATGGGACTTAATTAATTCTCATGTTCCATCTCATTATAGATTAATTGATGAAAT
>JAJTWQ010000544.1:0-70150 GCA_029007595.1 Solanum commersonii
TAGTTGGGATTTGGGTGGGGTAGTTATTGAATCCTGCATAGGTGGTAAGAAATCATATTTTTGGCTTATTTTAGGAATTATCGGGTAACTGTGAGCATGTTTTGTGTTATTAATGGACCCTCCTCACTAGGTGAAGTGCTTGCATGCTTACTTACTGTTTATTTGAAGCATGTTGGGCCTTAGTTTAGGTTTGACTAGGGTTTGCCTTAGAAATACATGATTCGGATCCGATAGGCCTTAGTTTTACCTCGACGTCACTCAGCCGACTTAGATCCCTGTAGACTGGTGTAACAGACTTGAGTTTGATAGATCGGACCTTAGCTAGGCGATACGCTTTCTCCAACTTAAATTATCCGTATTTTCCCCGATGTTACGGCTTCACGAGTTACGTCGGCGATACTAATTCTACTTCGTGATTTGAACTTGATTTTTGATTTGGTTCCAAGGAATTACATTGATTGGCTAAGAGTGGACGGCGTTCCACGGACATTTATGAGTGTGGATCGATTAGGACTCTTTCAGCAGCTACATTGGCACCTTTATAGAGCATCCGGTTTAAGGTACGACCTCTATTGCCCAGATACTTATATAGAGCATCCGGTTTAAGGTCCGGCCTCTGTTGATCAGATACCTATATAGAGCGTCCGATTAGAGTTCCGGCCTCTTATACTTGTTGTTTTGGGTTACGGGTTGGCTTACCTACTGGTGGGTTATAGTAGGTGTCATCATGACTTGAGAAATTGAGTCATGACAAGTTGGTATCAGAGCCCCAGGTTTATCGATCTCACTTATACAGAGCTAACGTCTAGTAGAGTCCTGCGGATCGATGCGGAGATGTCCGTAACTTATCTTCGGGGTCCTACAGGATGTGCTTAGGAAAATTTTCTCTTTTGTTTCGCTTTCGTGCAGCGTGTGTCTTATTGGTTTCTGGAAATCTCACTTGTTTCACTCTTTCGCAGGATGGCTTGCTCGCGAGGTGGCCCGGCCAGGGGTGGCGCACCTGGGTCTACAGGCAGAGCCTCAGCTTGGGGTAGACGCCAGCCCCGAGGTCGAGGCAGGGCCGTAGCACCAGCCCGAGATAGGGAGGAGGAGCCTCAGGCAGCATATGTACCTCCCGGCCCGGTGGTGGGGTGGGGCCAGGACCCAGCCCACCACCCGCACCCGCTTGCACCTGCGGCTCCCGATCTTCATGCTCGTTGACTCGAGATACTAGCAACTATTGGGGAGATGCGCGCCAGCCACTGCGGCTCAGCCTCCAAGTCAGCGCCTCCCGAAGCCCGGCGTCGCGGGGTCGGCTGCCGCAGCGCGGCACCAGAGGTTCACCCGCCACCAATTCATGTGACTGTCGTGCCAGACTTAAAGGACGGGGAGATGCCATTGCGCGAGCAGAAGATGCTCGGGGTATTTCAGAGGTTGGCACTGCCGATATTCTCAGGGGCGATTGGAGAAGATGCCTACGAGTTCCAGCTCACTTGTCAGGAGCAGCTACAATCATTAGGCCTTTTGGAGTCGAGAGGAGCCGACTTCACTGCTCATCAGTTTCGTGGGCCAGCCAGACAGTGGTGGCGCTCGTATCGAGAGTCCGGAGTCGAGTGGATCGCCTCCTGTATCTTGGAGTGAGTTCTCAGAGGCTTTCTTAGCCCGGTTCATGCCACGGAGCGTCAGGGATAGGCTTCGTGATCAGTTCTCCAGATTGGAGCAGGGCCCTATGACCGTCTCAGAGTACGAGACGAGGTTCCATGAGTTATCTCGACATGCTACCATGATCCTACCTACGGAGGAGAAGAGAGTTCGTTGTTTTATACGTGGGTTGCGGTATCGTCTGAGGGTCGACACAGAGCATTTGGTTTCGGCCGACCGTTCATTTCTTGATGTGGTCGACCATGCCCGATCCATGGAGCATATTTATCGCGAGGCCCAAAGGGGCAGCGATAAAGCACGCTACCGGGGCAGCTACAACGGGTCCCGGACTAGAGGAGAGACTTCGTGATAGGCCACGCCGAAGTTCCAGGCAGGGTCGATCCCGGTCGTTGTTCGGCGGCATTACGCTTCCGAGGGAGGCCGCATCGGCGAGTGGTCGTAGTATGGGCCGAAGTTCGAGGGGATCGATTCCCTCCTCCCTACCGCGGTCGAGTTACTTCGGGCGTTCGGCCGGGGGTGTTTTGATTGCGGTGCACTTGACCATTGGTCCTGAGGGTGCCCCGGCGAGGCGGTCGATTGTACCGGCTCCTTGCACCTAGCCGGTGGCGTTTCCCTCCATTTAGAGGGGTGGTCGAGGACGAGGATCGTCGAGGCAGTAGACGGAGTTACCGAGGAGGCGGAGCTCGGGAGGCGGGTTAGGTAGTAGATCGGATGCGTCGGGCAAAGGTGCTCGGGGCCATTTCTAAGCGGCCTCGGCGGGCGGGTGAGGCATCTGACGATGTCATTACAGGTACACTTTTATTATGCCATCAGCCTGCTACAGTATTATTTGATCTCGGGTCCACATTCTCGTATGTATCTGTTTGTTTTGCTCCCCGATTGGGTATGAGGTCGGAGTCTTTGGCAGAGCCGATTTATGTTTCGACCCAGGTGGGTGAGTCCTTAGTAGTGGATCAGGTATTGCGATCTTGCTTAGTGACTATCCAGGGTTATGATACTAGAGTTGATCTTATTTTGCTAGATATGGTTGATTTTGATGTGATTCTGGGCATGAACTGGTTATCCCCTTACCATGCGGTCTTGGATTGTTACGCCAAGACTGTTACCTTAGCGATGCCTGGCATCCCCCAGTGTTGTGGCAGGGTGCTTATAATCACACACCGATGGGGATCATCTCTTTTATGCGAGCTAGGCGGTTGGTTGCTTCTGGGTGTTTAGCTTATTTAGCCTATGTACGAGATGTGAGTAGGGAGGGCCCTTTAGTTGACTTAGTTCCTGTGGTTAGAGAGTTTGCAGATGTGTTCCCTACAGACTTACCTGGCCTACCTCCAGATCGTGACATTGATTTTGCCATAGATTTGGAGCCCGACACCCATTCTTTTTCTATTCCGCCTTACCGGATGGCTCCTGCAGAGCTCAGGGAGCTTAGTGTTCAGTTAGAGGATCTTTTAGGTAAGGGGTTTATCCGTCCGAGTGTGTTGCCTTGGGGTGCTCCTGTTTTGTTTGTGAAGAAGAAGGACGGGACTATGAGAATGTGTATTGACTATAGGCAGCTGAATAAGGTGATGGTGAAGAACCGTTACCCCATGCCTCGTATCGATGATTTGTTTGATCAGCTTCAGGGTGCCGCCATGTTTTCTAAGATAGATTTGAGGTCCGGGTACCATGCCCGAGGATTAGGGCGTGGACATCCCTAAGACCGCATTTAGGACCCGTTATGGCCATTATGAGTTCTTAGTGATGTCATTTGGGTTGACTAATGCCCCTGCTGCCTTTATGGATTTGATGACACGTGTGTTCAAGCCATACCTTGATTTATTTGTCATCGTCTTCATTGATGACATACTGGTATATTCGCGGAGCCGGAGTGAACAAAAGCAGCATTTGAGGATTGTGCTCCAGACTTTGAGAGATCAGCAGCTTTATGCCAAGTTCTCAAAGTGCCAGTTTTGGTTAGACTCTGTAGCGTTCTTGGGGCATGTTGTATCCAAGGAGGGCATTATGGTAGACCCGACGAAAATTGAGGCTATTCGTGATTGGGCTAGGCCTACCTCAGTTACTGAGATTCGGAGCTTCGTCGGACTAGCAAGCTACTACAGACGCTTTGTTGAGGGCTTTTCTACCATTGCAGCCCCATTGACTCGATTGACTCGTGTTGATGTTCCCTTTGTTTGGTCAGAGGAGTGTGAGGCGAGCTTTTTGAAGCTCAAGGAGTTATTGACCACCGCTCCTATATTGACTCTTCCAGTTGAGGGTGAGGGCTTCACAGTTTATTGTGACGCATCCGGCATTGGTTTGGGTTGTGTATTAATGCAGCAGGGTCGGGTTATTGCTTATGCATCGAGGCAACTTAAGATCCATGATCGCAACTACCCCACCCATGACTTGGAGTTGGCGGCGGTAATTTTCGCACTTAAGATTTGGAGACACTACTTGTATGGCGTTCGATGTGAGATCTATACCGATCATAGGAGCCAAAATACATCATGAGCCAGAGGGACCTTAATTCGAGGCAGCGTCGTTGGATTGAGCTCCTGAAGGACTACGACCTCTCTATTCTCTATCACCCGGGCAAGGCGAATGTGGTAGCGGACGCCTTGAGTCGGAAGGCGGTGAGTATGGGTAGTCTAGCCTTCTTATTTGTTGAGGAGCGACCCTTAGCTTTGGACATTCAGTCTTTAGCTAATAGCATGGTTCGGTTGGATATCTTAGATTCTAGACGCGTCTTGGCCTTTATGGGAGTTCAGTCTTCTTTGCTTGATAGGATCCGTGGTTGCCAGTTTGAGGTTGATACCTTGGTGGCCCTTAGAGATCGAGTGTTAGCGGGTGGTGGTGGTCAGGCTACCTTAGATCTTGATGGAGTGTTGAAATTCGCCGGCCGCATCTGTGTTCCGAGAGTTGGAGATTTGATACAGTTATACTTTCTGAGGCCCATGAATCTAGATACTCTATCCATCCGGGCACAACGAAGATGTATCGTGATTTGAGGTAGCATTACTGGTGGAGTGGCATAAGGAGAGATATTGTTGACTTTGTTTCCCGTTGCTTGTGCTGCCAGCAGGTAAAGGCCGAGCATTTGAGGCCTGGTGGCGAGCTCCAGAGATTACCCATTCCGGAGTGGAAGTGGGAGCGTATCACTATGGACTTCGTTGTGGGGTTGCCTTGAACTTCTAGAGGTGTTGACAACATTTGGGTCATCGTGGATCGATTGACCAAGTCAGCACACTTCCTTCCTGTTCATACTACTTTTAGTGCCGAGAGGTTGGCTCGTATCTACATTAGGGAGGTGGTCCGTCTTCATGGCGTGCCTGTTTCTATCATTTCGAGGCCCCGGTGTTCACAGTTCACTTCCAGCTTTTGGAGGGCTTTCGGGAGGAGTTGGGCACCCGTGTCCACCTTAGCACAACTTTTCACCCACGGACGGATGGCGATCGGAGCGTACTATTCAGGTCCTTGAGGATATGTTGCGGGCCTGTGTTATGGATTTTGGAGGTCAGTGGGACCAATTCTTGCCTTTGGCGGAGTTTGCGTACAACAATAGCTACCACTCTAATATTCAGATGGCCTCATTCGAGGTCTTATATGGTAGGCGTTGTCGCTCTCCAGTTGGTTGGTTTGAGTCTACAGAGCCTAGGCCGCGTGGTACAGATTTGCTTCAGGAGGCCCTGGATCAGGTGCGGGTGATTCAGGATAGGCTCAGGACGGCTCAGAGTAGGCACCAGAGTTATGCGGATCAGAGGCGTCGACCTTTGAGATTCTCTGTTGGTGACCGGGTATTCCTCCGTGTGTCTCCCATGAAAGGCGTGATGAGGTTTGGGAGGCGGGGCAAGTTTAGCCCCAGGTACATTGGGCCTTTCGAGATACTCCAGACAGTTGGGGAGGTTGCTTATGAGTTGGCCCTACCCCCAGCATTTTCAGCCCTCCACCCAGTGTTTCATGTTTCGATGCTGCGGCGATATGTTCTGATGAGTCCCATGTGCTCCCGGTATGATGCAGTCGAGTTGGATGATCATTTGACATTTGTAGAGGAGCCAGTTGCCATTCTAGCCAGAGATGTGAGGAGATTGCGCTCGAGAGCCATTCCTGTTGTTAAGGTCCGTTGGAGGCATTGTCCAGTCGAGGAGGCTACCTGGGAGATCGAGCAGGAGATACGAGAACAGTTTCCCGGCTTGTTTGAGCCTTCAGGTACTCCTTGATCCTTTCTTTCGCGGACGAAAGTCCTTTTTAGTAGTGGATATTGTAATGACCCTCCAGGTCATTTATGTGTCTTGCCTTCTGTATGTCATTTAGAGCATTCCTATAGCGACCCCAAGTCATTTTATGACTTGCTGGGACTGACAGTTCGGTCACCTGGTCGTTCGTTTGGTATTGGTGCGAGTTTTTGTGTTTTGGAGCTTATGAACCTTGAACGATTATTTTCGATCAAAAGTTCAAGAAGATGACATCGGAATCCAATTCTGACGATTCCATCGGCTCCGGAAGGGTCATTTTAGGCCAGTAGCATGGTCTTCATGACTCCCGAGATTTTCAGTGTGAGTCGGTGTGATTAGACGTTTTAGCCTTTGAAATTTGACATAAGTTTGACTTTGGTCAACATTCTGAGTAAACGCGCTCGGATGAGAATTCCGTCAACGTGGTTAGCTCCAGAATGTCGAGTTTGATCTAGATTGACCCTTCTTTTGTGTCTGGAGGTTTTAGACATCTTTCCGAGCCATTTTGTGGGTTTTGACTTAAAAGGGCTTTTGGAAGTGGGACCTACTTTTTATCGAAATGACCTTTGATGGAAATTTCGACTGCATCATTGAGTCCGGAATGGCAAATTTGGTATGGTTGCATATCTCGTTTGCGTGCACGGGGTTTCGAACGAGATCGGAGCACCCCGTCGGAGTTTTAAGTTTTGGAGAAATTGCAAATTTTCTACAATAAATGCAGAAAAAATAGCAACATTTTTCCCCAAACTTAAACCCTCACATCTCTCTCATCTCTCAACCGATTTGGGCGATTCAAAAGGTAAACTTGTGAGATTTTTCGAGAACAACGTGTTGGTGAGCTTGGATAGTGATTTGGAGTCCCCGTTTGAGGTAATTTTTGAAAAATACCTGCTGCCACGACCTTTTTTTGAACTTGATTTTGTAAGATTTTGAGACTTGATAGTTCAGTCATCTTAGGTCCGATTTCGGTGATTTTGGAGGCTATCTTGAGTGGTTTTTCGAGAAGAACATTGTGGTGTTGTCAGATTTTACTGTAGATCGCCCGTTTTTGGTAAAATTGCTGAATTAGCTGCTGTCCTATTCCTTTAGTTTTGAGAAAATTTGAGTTTTGGTTGTATGTTGGTATTGTGTTGTTCCCGAGCGCCGAATTGTGTTCCATTATGGGACATGAGCTGGGGGAACTGGTTAGGATCCACTTTTGGGGTTAATTTCGGAATTTCCTGTGCAGGTCCCACGATTCCCATTTTGACTCCAAAATTGACTCGTCTCCGTTTGTTGTGATTTTGGTGTCTAAACGACCGTATTAACGTTGTGACTCTATTTTTGATAGCGGGGCAGCATTTTGAGACCGTTCGGAAAGGGAAAGCTTCGAAGAAGTAATTTTGGAGCACGTGTGATCGGCCTACAGGTAGGCTACGGTTTCCCTCTCTTAGATTGAGCTCGAGAATGTGAATGCATGTTGATTAGTTGGGATTTGGGTAGGGTAGTTATTGAATCCTGCATAGGTGTTAAGAAATCATGTTTTCGGCCTATTTTAGGAATTATCGGGTAACTGTGAGCATGTTTTGTGTTATTAATGGACCCTCATCACTAGGTGAAGTGCTTGCATGCTTACTTACTATTTATTTGAAGCATGTTGGGCCTTAGTTTAGGTTTGACTAGGGTTTGCCTTAGAAATACATGATTCGGATCCGATAGGCCTTAGTTTTACCCCGACGTCACTCGGCCGACTTAGATCCCTGTAGACTGGTGTAGCAGACTTGAGTTTGATGGATCGTACCTTAGCTAGGCGATACGCTTTCTCCGACTTAAATTATCCATATTTTCCCCGATGTTACGGCTTCACGAGTTACGTCGGCGATACTAATTCTACTTCGCGATTTGAACTTGATTTTTGATTTGGTTCCAAGGAATTACATTGATTGGCTAAGAGTGGACGGCGTTCCACGGACATTTATGAGTGTGGATCGATTAGGACTCTTTCAGCAGCTACATTGACACCTTTATAGAGCATCCGATTTAAGGTCCGGCCTCTATTGCCCAAATACTTATATAGAGCATCCGGTTTAAGGTCTGGCCTCTATTGCTCAGATACCTAAATAGAGCATCCGGTTAGAGTTTCGGCCTCTTATACTGGTTACTTGAGATTGGTTACTTGGGTACTTCTGGTGAGCATCCGGTTCGAGGTCCGGCCTCTGTGCTGTCAGATTCTACTAATTAGGGTTGAGGTTCTGGTTCGATGTTCTTCATTTTTGGGTTCTTTTATGCAATTTTCTTTAGTTATAGTGATTCTGTGTACTCGTCGGGCTTATGGGGGTCAGTTCGGGTTTTTGTTTAACTTGCGCACGAGTGTACCTTCTGGGCTTATGGGGTCCAGTTAGGTGTAGTTAGCTTATAGATTACTTTAGTTAGTTCTTTGTACACTCGTGTGCATTCCATTATTACTTAGATTTCCGCTCTTGACCCTCGGTTTGTATTATTCCTTCTTTTCATATTGCATTTACTTTTCAAGTTCAGTTGACCTATGATGCCTACTGGGTACCTGTTATTTTGGTACTCATGCCACGCTCTTCATCTATTTCGTGATGTAGGTCCGGGCACTAGTAGTCAGCGTTGATCGAGCTTGGAGCAGTCTGATCCGGAGACGGGAGTGAGCACACGGCATCTTGTACTATTTCAGTCTCCATCTGTATATATAGACTTGTCTTTTACCTTTTGAGAGTCTAGTCTCTGTTGTCCACTTGTGGAACTTGTACTCATTTTGTTAGTAGCTCTGTACTAGTGACTTCCAGGTTCTGGGAGAGATCTTTATTTGTATATATGTTTTTGGTTTGCTTCCGCCTATTTATATTGTTATTTGTCTACTCTTGTTTAGTTTCTATCCTCAGACCCATTACTTGTTGTTTTGGGTTACGGGTTGGCTTACCTACTGGTGGGTTATAGTAGGTGCCATCATCACTTGAGAAATCGGGTCATGACAAGAAATTTCAAATTACTACGACTAAGTTTTACAACCAAAATTCTTTCCCCGTTGGCTTTCTTATAATGACGAAACCCGATCATTACAATAGATATCAATTTACTCATCACTCGTCTCCGAGTGACTAACTTAGGAAAAATAAGCTAAGGAAGGAATGAAATAGTACCTGAATCAACGAATAATTGGGGATACTTGTCTCGCATGTCCTTTTCGATTTCCCAAGTAGCTTCCTCAACTGGACGATGCTTCTATTGAGATTTCACGGACTTAATATCTTTGGTCCTTAGCTTACGCACATCATGATCAAGAATTGTAACCGATTTCTCCTCATATTGGAGGTCTTTGTCCAACACAATTGAGTCCCACTTAATGATATAATCCCCATCACTATGATACCTCTTTAACATGAACACATGAAATATCGGATGAGCTTCCGATAAATTAAGAGGTAAAGCCAATCTATACGCCATCGGTCCTGCACATTCAAAAATCTCAAAGGGACCAATGTATCACAGACTTAGCTTACCTTTCTTGTTGAATTTCATCACCCCTTTCATGGGTGATACCTTAAGAAGAACATTCTCAGCGATTTGAAATGTCATGTCTCTTACCTTATGATCCGCATGCTTCTTCTCTCTACTCTGGGTGCTAAAAGCTTAGCTTGAATACTCCTTACCTTATCTTGAGCATCTTTCACTAAATCAACCACCAAAGGTTTCACATCTCCAGCCTTAAACCAACCTATGGGTGATCTACATCCCCTCCCATAAAGTGCCTCAAATGGTGTCATATCTATGCTGGAGTGATAACTATTATTATAAGAGAACTCACACAAAGATAAGAACTTATCCTAATGTCCTCCAAAATCAATCACACATGCCTTCAATATATCTTTTAACACTTGAATAGTCCTCTCCGACTGCCCGTCTGTCAATGGATGGAAAGCTGTACTAAAAGTGAGTTATGTGCCCAATTCATTATGTAATTTCGTCCAAAACTTGGAGGTAAATTGAGTACCACGATCTGAGATGATAGAAAGGGTCACCCTATGCAACCTCACTATCTCTTTCACATAAACTTTAGCCAATTATTCAGCATTATAATCTATTATTATCGGAATAAAATGGGCTAACTTAGTCAATCTATCAACCACTACCCAAATAGAATCAAACTTCCCTAAAGTCATGGGAAGACCAACCACAAAATCTATAGCTATCCTTTCCCACTTCCATTCAGGAATTGACATTATTTGAGACAAACCTGTAGGCCTTTGATGTTCATACTTCACTGGTTGACAATTTTGACACTTAGCCACAAACTCTGCTATATCCTTCTTCATGCCCAACCACCAATAAATTCGCTTCAAATCTTGGTATATCTTGGTCACAGCCGGATGAATAGAATATCGCGAACCATGAGACTTTGCCACCAATTTCTGAATCAAGTCATCTACTCTAGGAACAACGATTCTTCATTTAAAATTAAGCACACCCTCCACATCAAGAGTGGTTTCTTGTGCCTTACTAATCGCACTCTTCTTTTTAAGGTCTTCCAAATTCTCATCCTCAAACTGTTTGGCCTTGATCTCCTCAATGAATGTGGCCTTCACTTAAATGTTAGCTAACACCCCACCTCTCTCTGAGATACCCAACTGCATGAACTTAGACTCCAAGGTCTTAATTTTCTTAGCCAAGGGTCGCTTGGATACACTCAAGCAAGCTAAACTACCCATACTCATCGATTTTTGACTCAAAGCGTCTGCCACCACATTAGCCTTGCCCAAATGATGTTGAATGGTCACATCATAATCCTTGAGTAACTCCATCCACCTTCTCTGTCTCAAATTCAAATCCTTTTGAGTGAACACATGCTGTGAACTAGGATGATCCGTAAATACCTCACACTTAACACCATATAGATAATGTTGCCAGATCTTAAAAGTAAACACTACCGCTGCCAACTCCAAATCATGTGTTGGGTAATTCCTCTCATGCACCTTTAATTGACATGATGCATAAGCTATAACATTCTTATACTACATCAACACAACACCCAAACCAAAATGTGAAGCATCAGAATAAATAATAAAATCTTTACCTTCAACTGGTAATGCTAGAATATATGCGGTGGTCAAGAGAGTCTTGAGCTTTTGAAAACTCTCCTCACATTTTTCAGTCCATTCAAATGGTATCTCCTTTGTGGTCAAATTTGTCAAGTGAGTGGCAATAGAAGCAAAGTTCTTCATAAATCGACGATAGTAGCTAGTGATCCCCAAAAAACTCCTAACTTCTGTCACAGAGCTAGGCCAAACCCAATTGTTAACCTCCTGAATCTTTTGAGGGTCTACCATTACCCTTTATTTTGAAACTAGACGCCCTAAATACGCAATAGAAGTCAACCAAAATTTGCACTTGGAAAATTTCGTATACAACCTTTGTTTCCTAAGAATACCCAGAACAATACAAAGATGGTCATCATGCTCTTCCTCACTTTTTGAATAGACCAAAATGTCATCAATAAAGACTATAACAAACGAGTTAAGAAATGGCTTGAACACCTCATTCATCAAACTCTTGAAAGCTGCAGGCGCATTAGTCAAACCAAAAGACATAACCAAAAACTCATAGTGCCCATAGCGAGTTCTAAACGCCGTCTTAGGCACATTCTCAGGTTTAATTTTCAACTAATGGTAGCCAGACCTTAGATCAATCTTAGAGAAAACTGAAGCCATTTTCAATTGGTTAAAAAGATCATTTATTCGGGTTAAGGGATACTTGTTTCAAATAGTGACCCTATTCAATTATCGGTAATCTATACACATCCTTATACTACCATCCTTCTTCTTAACAAATAGAAATGGAGCACCCATGTGAAAGCACTAGGACGAATAAATCCCTTATCAAGAAGCTCTTGTGTTTGAGCCTTAAGCTCTCTTAATTCTGCTGGAGCCATACGATATGAAGGGATAGAAATGAGACGAGTACCAGGTCCAAAATCAATGCAGATGTCTATATCTCTATTCAGAGGCATACCAGGCAAGTCATTAGGAAATATTTCTCTAAATTTTGACACCACAGGGATAGACTTAATAGATGGAGTCTCAACCTCAACATCCCTAATATGAGCCACATAAGCCAAACAACGCTGCTCTGCCAGTTTACTTGCCCAAATGGAGGATATGATCTTAGCTTGCTTAGGCTTATATAACCCTTCCCACTCTAACTTTTCCTTTCCCAGAAATTCTAGAGTTACAGACTTAGTATTACAATTAAGCACATCATAATAAGGGGACAACCAAGTCATGCCTAAGATTACATTAAAGTCAGTCATATCCAAAATCATCAAATCAGCCCAAGTCTGAAAATCCTTAAACAAAATAGGACAAACACGATAAACATGGGTGACTATGACAGAATTTCCAACTAGGGTAGAAATATGGATGTGGGAATCAAGTATATGACAAATCATTGAAAATTCTGAGGCAAATTGCACAGATACATATGAATAAGTAGAACCCGAATTAAATAACACATTAGCCATCCGATCATAGACAAGAATAATACCTGTGATCACTGCGTCAGACGCCTCTGCCTCATTCTTGCCCAAAAAGGCATAACATTGAGCCCTATTATCTTGACGAGCTACTTTTTTGCCTGGTTGCACTTTACCCCAGCCTGCGTTACCATTTTCTCTACCTTTACGGCCTCGCTGATTACCTCATCGCCCACCTTGTGGACTTCCTCTACCATTATTACCATTTCCCGGGGGTACCACTGCTTTAGTCTGCTGCTACGCGAAATCTAACACTTGTGGGTGAGGACAATATCTTCTCATATGCCCAGGTTCTCCACAATTGTAGCAAGTACGATCAAAAGATGGTCTGTCGCCTGTCGAAGGCGCGACTCCCTGGCTCTCCTGAATTAAATTATGAGATAGAGTTCTCGAGTAAATACCTGTAAATGTGGGAATAGCAGACTGAATTGGCTTGGCTGCAACCATAGACCTTCCAGACCCCTTGGAGTAAGAACCTTAAAAGTTACCCGAGTTCTTGGCCTTTTTTGCCAATGCCTTAGCTTGACCATCTCGCCTCACCCCCTTCACTTTCTTATCAAAGTCAATTACCTCATTAAAGCTCATCCCTGCATAGGTCATATAAACATATAATACATGCAACTCGGAATTTAGTCCCCTAATAAATAAACGGATCCTTTCCTCATTAGTAGTCACCAATTGAGTAGCATATCTAGACAAAGCATGGAACTTGGCCTCATAAGCAGCCACAAGCATACCATCTTGCTCCAAAGACATAAACTCATCCTTCTTGCGATCTTTCAAAGTCCTAGGCACATATTTCTCTAAGAGTAGAGCATTAAACTGGGTTCAAGTGAGTGGGAGTAAAGTTGAAGATCTACATTCCATATAATCTCTCCACCACTGCTTAGCCTCACTTTAAAGCTGAAAAGTCACGAACTCAACCCTATGCTGATGGACAATTCCCAACTTATAAAGCCTCTCATAGCAGTCTAAGATGAACTCATAAGCATCCTCATTCTCAGAACCAAGAAATATAGGAGGCTTTAGCTTAAAAAGCTTAGTCAACATCTTATGCTCATTACCAGTCATAACAGAACCCAACAAAGGACGGAAGAAAGCATCATTACCTCCAGTCCCACCCACCTTGGACGCAGTTCTAGAAACAGGGAGATTAGTAGGAGCTTGAGTTTCTTGAGCAGAAGGAAGCACTACAGGACCAACCAACCCTTTCAGGAATGACGTGATCTGTTGAGCTAACACTGGGTTTATGAGAGGAACACCGGTAGTCTCAGCCTGCACCTCTTCTTCTTGTCCAACCTCTTCAACATTTTCAACCTTAATATCCTCTTCTATCTCTTCATGATGCATAGGAGGAGCCTCATTTTGGGGAGTATTTTCGACCGGTACCCCGTCTCTACTAAGCGTCACTCTTTCTCGGCCTCTACCCCTAGCTCTTTCTCTATCCCTGCCTCGACCGCGACCTCTCATTGTAGATTCCTCAACTGGAGCATTGACGGGAGCTACGGGCTTGATGTTGTTGAATCTAGTGTTAACCATCTGCGGAAAGAAGAGTGAAGGAGGTTAGATACCAATTTGAATCGCCAGATACCAATTGGAATCAAGTTATAGCACGAAAGGAGACAGAAGAAAGCATAGAGATTTCCTAAAGTACTACAACCTCTCGAAGAAAAGTAAAGGCGTCCCCGTACCATTCCGCAAGGCTCTACTAAAGTCGTTTTGGTACATTGAGATCAACGAACCTAGACTCTTGTTCCAACTTTGTCACAATCCAGATCGTCGTGATTGACACCCACACTAACCCTCCGGTGGGAGAACCACTAATTAAACCAAAACTAAAACATTTAAGGATACGATAACAGGAATAATATCTAAAACTGAAGTTCCCATAAACTTCCAAACGATCTAATAACTAAACAATGCGGAAAATGCACCTAGAACCTGAAAGTCATGTACCAAAACATCTAACAATGAACCAAAGTCTAAACAAGAAGGGTCACAATCCCAACTAACGAACTATTAACTAACTAGAAAGTCTACGTCTGAAATGTGGACATAGACGAAAGGAGAACTCATGGCAGCCTGGAAGAATTGGCTCACCCTTGAATTCGATCGACGATCACTGATCTTCTAAACGAGGTATGTCAATAGCCACTTGAAGATGGCCTGTACTCAACAAAGAGAGAGCAAGTGCAGTATCAGCATACAACCACAGTGTACTGGTAGGATCACACGGCTATCCCACCAAGTGTAACATACATAATCAATACAATAATATAATCACATGCATATATCGAACATATACAATATTACAATATTTATGAACAATGAACAACTTCACATTTCTCAAGATACATAATTATGACAAGTCATTGGTCCTCTCATGAAACCTAAACCCAAACAGTTAGCATACTGG
Organism: Solanum commersonii; assembly: GCA_029007595.1. Classification (NCBI taxonomy): domain Eukaryota; kingdom Viridiplantae; phylum Streptophyta; class Magnoliopsida; order Solanales; family Solanaceae; genus Solanum; species Solanum commersonii. The sequence continues at coordinate 14,801 of JAJTWQ010000544.1, forward strand.
AACGTGGTACCCGATCCAATGATTATGCCAGAACGTGGCAACTGATTCATGTTAGTGTGTTGGAACGCAACACCCGATCCATTCAACAAGCGACAACCACAATCACAAAGTACATTTTCATAATCATACAACCAAGTCATGTTCATGGCATTCATAGTCATATATCCTCTTTTACAACAAGTGTGATCAATAATGCAACATTCACATACAAACATGCATCATAATGAACCAAAGATAAACATACATCACACAATCATAGAATCACAACCATCACCTACCTCGAAACAAGCTTGAAGCCCTAAGAAACGTGATCCTTCCCTTTTCCAATTCGTTTCGCTTGTTCTTGATTTACAAACAATCAATATAATACGAGAATCAATAAATAATTACTAATTACTTGGATTACTAACAATTCTAACAATCCTAGATCATACCTATGACCCCAAGTATCCATATTAGGGCTTTTTCCACCATAGTTTCTAGATCAAAACCTCCTTCATCGATAATTACCCATTAGATTATGTTCTACGAATCAAAAAATAGATTTCGGGAGTTAAAATCTTACATTTAGCCTTAAGAATGGTGGAAAACTGTCAAGAATCGCATGGAGTTCGTTCTTAAGCTCTAAAACCGAAAAGTGCAAAATAAAGACGTTATGGGGTTTATTTATGACTTTAAGTCGCTTCTGGCCCGCCATAGCGGTCATTACCCTGCTACAACGGCCTCACCAGAGCAAGTAAAATCACCGCCAAAGCGGCTTGCACGAAACAGTGAGCTATTTTAAAAATTCCAAGACCCCCATTTCACAACACGTCTTCCACCAACGACACTCAAAACAAGCCTGTTCACGCTAAGATCAATTTCGAGAGTTCTACTCACCCGAATTTAATTCTGTAAAGTTGTATGAATTCCTTAACGACTTATCTAACTACTCATGCAATCAAAATCATAATTGGATTACCCCATTGCTATGAGATTTCTCTAGACTTTAATGACTCTAATTTCATCTAAATCTGGACTAGATTGAGAAATTCCAAGTTACTATGAAAAAGTTTTCTGACCCAAAATGTTTTCCCGTTGGCTTTTCTATATCGATGGAATCTGGTCATTACAATATACATATATATTATAAATATTTATAAATAAAATATAAGTATTTTGATAAATTTTAATTAACTGAAATCCTTTAGTTTTACTATTTTCTGAAGCCCAACACTTAAATTTTAGTCCAACTATTAAAACCTTAAGTCAAAATCCCTCAATACCCATTACTTTAAAGATCACACTTTCTTTGTTCTTTATAAAAAATTTCTAACGCAACTTTGAATAATTTAAAGCTCAAGCTAAAGAAGATGGTAATTGATTAGTTTTGATTATGAAATATTGTTTTTTTTTAGAAGTAATTCTCAATATTTTAAGGTGTAATTTTATTGAAAAGTCTATTGATAAGATGTTGAGATCTCTAGAATATTAAACCAATTTTAGAGAAAATAGCCAAATGTCCCTTTAACCTATTAGCCAATTCTCAACTACAGCCTTATACTTCACGAGGATGCTCTTACCCTCTTGAACTATTTCGTGGTGAAATTATTTGCTCCCCGAATACTGAGGTGGCAAAGAAAGTGTAATTCACTTTCTCAAAGAGAGTGAGAGACAATTTTTCTATTAGAATTTTGACTTTATAAGTATTTTTTTTAATTTAAATTTTTAATTTTTAAAATTTATTTATGCCACCTTTAACTCTTATTTATCTTTTCCATTTTCCCTTTTTTGCTTCTTCTCTTCACTTTTGGCTGAATTTAAGTTGCGAGAAAATAACATGTACTCACCACACAATTCAGTTACCACTAATGCTATCTCCGTCCCACTTTTTTTTAAAGAAAAAAATCAAAAATTACAAGTGATATGGTATCAAAATTAAAAATCAAACACTTTTTCATAGATAAATGTTATAAGTTCAAGGAAATAACCAAAAAAAAAAAAACAATGTAGAGGAAACCCATTTAAGAAAATGAAAGTAACAAAGCATCAAATATTTATCTTTTCTTGATATTAGAAAAGTAATAAATAAATAAAAATATATATTATAAAAATAATGGACAAATAAAATTAAATGGAAGAGGTAATATAGTAATTTCAACAATAAATAAGAAGGCACAAAATTCTACTCATAAAACGCATTCGCTCTTTCATTCTCAGTGCTTTCTATTTAGGTATCTCAGAAGAGTTTTTCAAGTTTTCAACGACATGACAGTTTCATAAAATATAAATATTTATCTTCTCTTGATATTATACAAGTAATAAATGAAATAAATAAATATATTATAAAAATAGTGGACAAATAAAATTAAACGAAAGGGTAATATAGTGTTTTCAACAATAAATAAGAAGACACGAAATTTTACTCATAAATCGCATTCGCTTAATGCATTTTATGCCTTTTATTCTTAGTGCTTTCTATTTAGGTATCTGAGAAAGGTTTATCAAGTTTTCAACGACATGATGATTTTTTAAAAGTTAAAATATTTATATTTTCTTGATATTAGAAAATTAATAAATGGAATAAATAAATATATTTGAAAAATAGTGGACAAATGAAATTAAACGGAAGGGAAATGTAGTAATTTCAATAATAAATACGAAGGTGCAGAGTAGTACTCATAAATTGAATTCGGTGAATGCGTTTTATGCCTTTATTTCTCAGCGCTTTCTATGTAGGTATTTGAGAAGGATTTTTCAAGTTTTCAATGACATGACGATTTCTTAAAAGATAAATATGTTTCTTTTCTTGATATTATAAAAGTAGTAAATGAAATATATATATATATAATAAAAATAGTGGACAAATAAAATTAAATGGAAAGGGTAAATAGTGTTTTCAAAAATAAATAAGAAGACACAAAATTTTACTCATAAATCCCATTCACTGAATGTGTTTTATGCCTTTTATTCTCAACACTTTCTATTTAAGTATCTGAGAATGGTTTTTTAAGTTTTCAACGACATGACGATTTTTTTAAAAATGAAATATTTATCTTTTCTTGATATTAGAAAAGTAATAAATGAAATAAATAAATATATTTAAAAAATAGTGGACAAATAAATTAAACGGAAGGGGTAAATAGTAATTTCAATAATAAATAAGAAGACACAAAATTTTACTTATAAATCGCATTCGGTGAATATGTTTTATGCCTTTCATTATCAGCGCTTTCTATTTAAGTATCTGAGAAGAGTTTTTCAAGTTTTCAACGACATGATGGTTTCTTAAATGATAAATATTTATGTTTTCTTGATCTTATAAAGTAATAAATGAAATAAATAAATATATTATAAAAATAGCGGACAAATAAAATTAAATGGAGGGGTAATATTGTGTTTTCAATGATAAATAAGAAGATACAAAATTTTACTCATAAATCGCATTCACTGATTGCATTTAATGCGTTTCATTCTCAACGCTTTCTATTTAGGTATTTGAGAAGAGTTTTTAGAGATTTCAACGACATGACAGTTTTTTAAAAGATGAAATATTTATCTTTTCTTGATATTAGAAAAGTAATAAATGAAATAAATAAATTTATTTAAAAAATAGTGGACAAATAAAATTAAACGGAAGGGGTAATATAGTAATTTCAACAATAAATAAGAAGTTGCATAATTTTACTCATAAATTGCATTCGATGAATAGTTCTTTGAGAAAGTGAATTACACTTTCTTTGCCACCTAAGTATTCGGGGAGAAAATAATTTCACCACGAAATAGTTCAAGAGGGTAAGAGCATCCTTGTGAAGTATAAGTGTGTAGTTGAGAATTGACTAATAGGTTAAAGGGACATTTGACTATTTTCTCTAAAGTTGGTTCATTATCCTGGAGATCTCAACATTTTATCAATAGACTTTTCAATAAAATTACACCTTAGAATATTGAGAAATTACTTCTAAAAAAAAACAAATATTTCATAGTCAAAACTAATCAATTACCATCTTCTTTAGCTTGAGCTTTAAATTATTCAATGTTGCATTCGAAAATGTTATACAGAACAAAGAAAGTGTGATCTTGATAGTAATGAATATTGAGGGATTTAGACTTATGGTTTTAATAGTTGGGCTAAAATTTAAGTGTTGGGCTTCAGAAAATAGTAAAATTAAAGAGTAAATGACATATATATATGCTGTGCCATTTATTCAAAATTAAAGACTTAAGTTAATTAAAATTTATCAAAATACTTATATTTTATTTATAAATAATTGTAAAATTTATATATATAACTTCTCGGTTCGGTTTGGTTGTTTTTGCAGTTAATTTTTAGTAAAACCAAACCAAATAAAATAATATCGATTTTTCAAAATTTAAAACTAAACCTAATCAAATCAAACCAAACATTCGGATTGTGGTTCGGTTTGGTTTTATAACCATAACCATGAACAACCCTACTCATCGTTTTCTATTTAGGTATTTAAGAAAGGGGTTTTCAAATTTTCAACGATATGACGATTTCTTAAAAGATAAATATTTATCTGTTCTTGATATTATAAAAGTAATAAATGAAATAAATAAATATATTATAAAAATAGTGGACAAATAAAATTAAACGGAAGGGGTAATATTATTTTTTTAACAATAAATAAGAAGATACAAAATTTTACTCATAAAGCGAATTCACTAAATGCATTTTATGCCTTTCATTCTCAGCCTTTTCTATTTAGGTATGTGAGAAGGGTTTTTCAAGTTTTGAACGACATGACAGTTTTTTGAAAGATGAAATATTTATCTTTTCTTGATATTAGAAAAGTAATAAATGAAATAAATAAATATATTTGAAAAATAGTGGACAAATAAAATTAAATGGAAGGGTAATATTATTATTTCAATAATAAATATGAAGACACTGAATTTTACTCATAAATCGCATTCGATGAATACGTTTTATGCCTTCTATTCTCAGCGCTTTCTATTTAGGTATCTGAGAAGGGTTTTTTTCAAGTTTTCAACGACATGAATATTTTTTAAAAGATAAATATTTATCTTTTATTGATATTATAAAAGTAATAAATGAAATAAATAAATAAATTGTAAAAATAGTGGACAAATAAAATTAAACAGAAGGGATAATATAGTAATTTCAACAATAAATAAGAAGACACAGAATTTCACTCATAAATCGCATTTGCTAAATGCGTTTTATGCCTTTCAATCTCAGCACTTTCTATTTAGGCATCTGAGAAGAGTTTTTTCAAGTTTTCAACGATATGACGGTTTTTTAAAAGATAAAATATTTGTCTTTTCTTGATATTATAAAAGTAATAGATGAAATAAATAAATATATTATAAAAATAGCGGACAAATAAAATTAAACGGAATGTGTCAAAAAAATATTGTGACATTTCTGTTCTTATGGCCTACTCAAATCGATTATTCTTTATGTAACGAAATGGTAGATTCCATCGATTATAATCGAAAAAAGACTCACAAGAGGGTTTTGAAACCAGAAGAGGTCTTGATTTTCATTTTTTTAATCAAGTAGTGGCAATTTAAATTTTTTTAGATTTCCTGTGTTATTATTATTCAAATAAGGGTAATATAGTAATTTCAACAATAAATAAGAAGACACAAACTTTTACTTATAAATCGCATTATGTGAATGTGTTTTATTCCTTTCATTCTCAGCCTTGTTCTATTGAGGTATCTGAGAAGGGTTTATCAAATTTTCAACAACATGAACGTTTTTAAAAGATAAATATTTATCTTTAATTGATATTAGAAAAGTAATAACTGAAATAAATAAATATATTTGAAAAATTGTGGACAAATAAAATTAAACGGAAGGGGTAATATAGTACTTTCAACAATAAATAAGAAGAAGCAGAATTTTACTCATAAATCGCATTCGGTTAATGCATTTTATGCAATTCATTCTCAGCCTCTTTCTATTTATGTATCTGAGAAAGGTTTTTCGAGTTTTCAACGAAATGACAGATTTTTAAAAGATAAATATTTATCTTTTATTGATACTATAAAAGTAATAGATAAAATAAATAAATATGTTATAAAAATAGTGGACAAATAAAATTAAACGGAAAGGATAGTATAGTAATTTCAACAATAAATAAGAAGACACAAAAGTTTACTCATAAATCGCATACTCTGAATGCGTTTTATGCCTTTCATTCTCAGTCCTTTCTATTTAGATATCTAAGAAAGGTTTTTCATGTTTTCAATGACATGACAATTTCTTAAAAGATAAATATTTATCTTTTCTTGATATTATAAAACTAATAAATAAATATATTATAAAATTGTATTCAAATAAAATTAAATGGAAAGGGTAATATAGTAATATCAACAATAAATAACAAGACACAAAATTTTACTCGTAAATCGCATTCATTGAATGCGTTTTATGCCTGTCATTCTTAGCGCTTTTTATTTAGGTATCTGAGAAGAGTTTTTCAAGTTTTCAACAAAATGACAGTTTTTTAAAAGATGAAATATTTATCTGTAACGACTTGGAAAACTAGTAGGTGAAATTAGAGTCTAACAAGTTTGTTTTTGAGTTTGATGTGGGGTTTGGAGTTGTAAATTGATGTGCCGAGCTTAGGTTGAGGGGTTAAACATCAAGGTACGACCCCCCCACCCCCCCCAATGACCAACCAAGGGTCTTTGAGAAGGACCCTAAAGCCTAATCCCAAGGCTGCCCCAAATTAGCAAAATCTGCCAAAAACCTATGACCTACGGATGGGACCTATGGGGCGTAGGTCTATCCATGCCACGTGGAAGTGGTCCATAGGTCAAGATCCCAAATGGTGACCCTCAGACCCAAACCACGAACCTGCAGGATGGGGCGTCACCCCACCTACGATCGGTAGGTCTAGTGGGGTAGGTCACCACCTGAAGCTGTTTAATTTCAGCCTAGTTAAAGGCAATGTGGTAAATTCCTAATTAAATAGTAAGGGGTTGGGGATAGTTATTATTGATTTATTAGACTTATTTAAGGATTTTTAAAGTATTAAAACACCCTTTACAATTCATTATTCCCAAAATACAAAATAGAAACCTCCTCTCCTCAAAATAAGTCTCTCTCTAGAAACCACCATTGGAGAAGAAAGAGTCAAGGTTTGAAGCTCAAGATTTCATCTTCCTCACTCAATTTTTGTGGAGTTTCTTCCATAAAGGTATGATAGTCTTCATCCTTGATTAAGTTTCATTCATGGAGCCTTTTCAAAAGAGGATTTCAAGTTTCCAAATATCATGCCCCGAGCCTACACCCTAAGTGGGACTGGCACTCGAGAACCATTGCTTGGCCCAAGCGAACCTTTAGCCTGACTTACTTACTCAGTGGAAGACTTAGACATAAGAAAGAGAATCCAAATACAAGATAACTCAACATATCTCAAACTGAACTCATAATGTTTTAAAAATAAACATTTAACTTAGCCAAAATGGCAACTCAAATCTGAACATAAGCCAATAACAAAATGATGACAAATGAACTAACATCTGACCGACTATCTATGAAGCATCTAAAAAAACTGAGATGGATCTCGGGACAAACCCTACGACATCTTAATGAACTAATGAAATAACTGAAAGAATAAAAAGGAGTCCTCTGGAATGCAAGGAGGCTCACCAACTAACTCTGGCGTGCTCACTAGATCAACGATGCACTGGATGCCGATCCTAGTTACTTACGTCTGCATCATAATAAGTTGCAGGTCAATTGACATTAGTACATTGAATATATGTGTATGCGAGTTGGAATGCTAAACATAACTTAAGCTTGAAAAAGGATCTGAAAGAAACACTTACCTTGGCTTTACTCAACTCCTGAATAACTTAACTCAATTTACTGAACTCATTTCAATATAAAGCAGTTTAAAAACAAGTGCAACATAAAGAAAAGCTGTTTAAAACATGATGTTAACTTTGTGTATTTAGAAATACAATAATAACTCTATATGTATGCAAATATACAATATGAACTCTGTTTATATGTAAAAATACAATTAAATTGATGTATATAAAAATACAAAATACTGTTGTGGGAGTTTCTCTAACCGACAACCATCACTTAAAAGCTATAGTGATGATACAACATTTCTTGACCTCACGCTGCTAGGGCCATCTTGTACTTTGCCGGGGGTATAGGACTTGAATTACTAAGTGGATCCACTAGTCTATGCTAAAAAGTATTAAAGGATTCATCTAAAAAGTATGAGCCTTTTCTACCCATGATGGCTACATGGTTTATGGGGGCTGTGGGTTCTCTGAACGCTCCCCCATATCGCTGCTCAATACTACTCCCAAAATATGAAACTAGCTCGTTATGTTTAAAAACATATTTCTTTCTGTGATTTGAGATAATTGCTCAAAAAATTAGCTCAAAGGCTATCTTGGAAATCAAAGTTTCCTCTCTTGCTTTATTTAGAAAGTGATTACTCTTTTCTGAAAACTAGCCCGAAGACTCTTTGAAAATCGAGGTTTCCTTTCTTGTTTACATGTGAAAACATTTTAAACCCTTTGGGAATACATAGTCTCCTAATACTTTTGAAGAAATAAACTTCAATCTTTACTCAACTTGAGCTTTAAGTGTTAAAACAAAGTTAAAAGCATTTGCAAAAGACTTCTTGAAAAGACTCTAAGAACTTCCTAGACTTGGCTCTTGACTTTCCTTGAATTTAAATTTGTGGATGCAAGGTTATGATTCATGTTTCTAGATGATTTCTAGATGTTTCGAAGTCATTTAGAGTAGTTAGAATCAATGGAAAGTGTTAGTACACTTTAGAAGGACTTAAATAGGCTAAACAACAAAAATTGGTGAAAAACAACGATTTTGGCGCATCCCGGGAGTGCCACGCCAGCCCCCTACTTACTGGGGCTTATTTCTAGCGTACTGCATGCGTGCCGCGCCAGCCCTCCTGGTGCTATAGGGGGCGTCGTGCGACCTGTTCCTCAGGCAAATTTCTGACGAACTTTTGATCTTGTTTTCTGATCCTAAATTGTTTTAATCGGATTCTTTTTCTCAAATTTACTTTAGATTCATGTACCCAAATCATATACACAAAATCTAACTCAAACAACTCAAGGAAACAACACTTAATCATCAAGAAACTCCTTAATCCCAACGCATATTCAAGAACAACTATCAAAAACATCAATTTCTCAATCTTTTTAGGACGAAAATACGCTGAATTAAACATGTTTTGCACGTGGGTGAACTAAGACAACGCTATGTGATCTTACATACATTGTAGGGATCACCCCCGACGAAATCCACGATCTAAGCTTGAAGAACTTGACGATTCCCTTGCTTTCCCCTTCTCTAAAACCCTAACTCTTTTCCAAAAGCGTAAAACTGAACAAGTTCAATTTAGACCCTTAATTAATTCACTAAAACGAATTTAATTAATTGGATAAGGAAAAGACTGAAATACCCTTTAAATTGGACATTTCCTTATTTCAACGACCCAATTTCCAAAGGGGATAACTCACTCATACAAACTCGAAATCGTGCAAACTTGACGGCGTTGAAAAAATCATTCCAAGAAATTTCCTACCATATCTGGAAGTGCTCCTAACTCATCTTGAGCTAGAAGTTATGGCCATTAAAGTTGACCAAAAACTCACTTTTCCTAAGTTAAACAAATTTCCAGATTTTCATTCTTTCCAAAAATGACTATTTCAAATTCTTAGATTCTTCCTAGCTATTTCAAATTGTGAGATGTTACAATATCTCCCCTTTGGGAACATTTGTCCTCGAATGAGATACTCTTAATAGGCTAAGGGTGTAACATGCAACATTCAGTTCAAACACCCACAAGCAAATGTAAAACAACATGCCAACTTGTAATTAAATACTAAGAAAGGATTAATACCTTGATCTGGAATTTATCTGGGTTCAAAGAGATGTGGATATCTCTTCTTTATACTATTCCACCAATAGACTTCTCTCAAGTCACGGTACATCTTGGTGGACCCCGGATGAATGGAATATCTGGAGCTATGAACTTCCTCCATGATCCTCTCTTGGGTTCCATCCTCCATTGGTTCACACAACCTACCTTGAGTCTCAACACACCATCTCCCCCTTGTTCAAAAGCTAATACATTTTGCTTATGAACATTTGCCTTCAATTCAAGCAAGATAGGGTCTTGGTCTTGCTCGCCTTTTACTTCTAACACTATTGATGATTCAGCCCCTTTCATCACCACTATTCCTCCTTTTGTGGAATCCATTAATAGAACTTCTTATCGTGCAAGTCTATGCACATCTTTTTGCTAACTCTTTCTTACCTTCTTCAAATTGGGCGGTACTACCCATAGATAACCTGCTCAAGGCATCATCAACAACATTAGCCTTACCTGGGTTATAAAGAATATTCATGTCAAAATATTTGAGTAATTCTAACCACCTCCTTTGTCTGAGACTAAACTTTTTCTGACTAAACACATACAAAAGACTTTTGTGATCGGTTGGGTTGGGTAATTCTTCTCATGAACTTTCGTCTATTTGGAGGCATAAGTTATAATATTGCCATTCTGCATTAACACACAATCCAAACAAACTCTAGACGTATCACAGTACACCACAAAACCTTGAGTACCTTCTGGTAAGGTCAAAATTGGGCAGTAGTCAACCTCTTTTTCAATTCCTGAAAGCTTTTCTCACAAGCTTCAGACCATTAAAACTTCACTATCTTCTGAGTTAATTTTGTCAAAAGGGCTGAAATAGACGAGAACCCTCTACAAACCTTCTATAATATCCAACCAATTCCAAGAAACTCCTAATATTAGTTGGAGATGTGGGTCTAGGCCAATTCTGCACTGCCTCTATTTTCTGAGTATCAACTTTAATTTCCTCTCCAGATACAATATGGCCTAAGAACGCCACTAATTCAAGCTAAAACTCACACTTAGAGAACTTGACATATAACTCTTTATCTTTCAAAGTCTGAAGAACTATTCTGAGATGTCTAGCATGCTCTTCTTCATTCCTTCAATAAATTAGTATGTCATCAATGAAGACGATAACAAACATATCCAAATAAGGTTTGAAGACTCTATTCATAAGGTCCCTGAACACTGCAGGCGCATTGGTCAAGCCAAAGGGCATGACCAAAAACTCATAATGACCATAACGGGTCCTGAATGCTATCTTTGGAATGTCACATTCCGTTAATCTTAACTGATGGTAGCCAGATCTGAGATCTATCTTAGAAAAAAATAGGTGGCACCCTGAAGTTGGTCGAATAAATCATCAATCCTTAGAAGAGGATACTTGTTCTTGATGGTAACCTTATTCAAGTGGAGGTAATCTATACACATCCTAAGGGAACCATCCTTCTTTCTTACAAATAAGATCGAAGCACCCCAAGGTGAGACACTTAGTCGAACCAAACCTTTCTCTTAAAGATCTTTCAACTGCTCTTTAAGCTCTTTAACCCTGTTGGTGCCATTCTATATGGCGAAATAGATATAGGACGACTATCTGGAAGAAGGTATATATCGAAGTCTATCTCTCTCTCAAGAGGGACTCCGGGAAGATCATCTGGAAAGACGTTTGGAAACTCTTTTACTATTGGAACTGACTGAATGAGAGGTATCTCAACACTAAAGTCATTAAATCGAACTAAGTGATAGATACAACCCTTAGAAATTAACTTTCTTGCCTTAAGGTATGAAATGAAATGACCCTTAGGCACTGTTGAACGACATTTCCACTCTAAGACTGGCTCATTTGGAAACTGAAACTTGACAACTCGATTTCTACAATCTATGGATGCATAACAGGCATGAAGCCAGTCCATACCTAGAATGACATCAAAATCTACTATGTCGAACTCAATTAAATCAGTCATGGTACTCTTGTGATTGACGGAAATGGGACAATCACGATAGACTTTCTCTGCTAGAATAGACTCATCAACAGGTGTAGAAACACTGAAGGGTTCACAAAGTTGCTCAGGAATAACATCAAAATTCAAAGCAACCTAAGGAGTTAGAAAATATAAACTCACCCCTGGGTCTAGCAAAGTATAAATAGTAAAGTCAAAGAGTTGGATCATACCAGTGACAACATATGGAGAGTTCTCTTGCTCTTGGCGATTAGTGATCGCATAAAGGCTGTTTGCTCCTCCGCCAGCACCGAAAGTAGCTCCTCTAAGGTGTAGTCTTGTCTGGTGGAGCAACTGATGAAAATTGGGCTCTATTGCCCCTATTACCATTACCTTGCCTATTCTTTGGGCACTCTTTCATGAAGTGACCCTTTTGTCCACACTTGAAACAATCTGTCTGGCCATCACGACACTTACCTGGGTGGGTTCTACCATACCTAGCACATGCAGGAGCCCAGTTACCTCCTTGTGCTACACTACCCTGAGACTGTGTAGGTTTAGCTCTAAAGTTCTGTGAATTCTGGCCGTTATACTCGCTTTTGTTTCTGGGTGCAGGTGTACTAGCAGATGATGGGGCAGGTCCTTTCTATTTCTATTAGAAGAAAGACCGGTTCACACTACTCTTTTGCTACCTGAACTCATTCTCTGATGTCTTAGCCTTCTTATTCTTCAACTCTTCTCTATCTTTCAGTTTATCCTCCTTAACTTGTTGCACATGAATCATTAGTGTAACGACCCGGAAACTTGTTTAGCTGTATATAAAAAGATCCGTTTCGTTTTTTGAAAATCCGACTTCATATTCTTGTTTAGGGGGTCAAATTGAGTGGGAAATGGGTCTAACCCAAATTTTAGAGCAACCGTATCAAAATCCGAAATTACCAAGTGAAGCCTTTTTTTTCGAGGGTCTACTTTGGAGGGTCATATCTCCTAGCACAAAAATTATTTGGGTGTCCAATAATATATCCATGGAAAGCCCTTTGAGTTAGCTACCTAACGCACTTCGTTTCATCTCATTCGGAGTTCAGACGAAGAAGTTATGCCCATTTTCGTAAAATGTGTTCAGCAGAAAAAGGCAATTTCCAGTAGGCGTGGTTACTGTTCACCCGCCTCATTTTTTTTTCTAAGTGTTGGACCATTCTTCCAAAGGACTTATATTATTTCCTAGATACCATTAGTTCAATTTCCATTCCCTAAAACATTTCCCTCTCTACAATCCTCCATTAAGAAGAAGAAGAAGTGGGAGCTAGGGCTTTGATTCAAGGCTTTCTTCATCAAATTTCGTGGGAGATCATAGCAAAGGTATGGTGGTCTTGATCCTTGTCTAAATTTCCATTCAAGGAGCCAAATCCAAAGTTATTTCAAAGTATGAAAAATCTAGGTTTTTACTCAATCTCATGGGTTCTTCCACCAAATGGTTTTAAAAGGTTTCTAATGGTACTTTATGGTTATATTGTTGTTGTATTGACAATTTAAGATGAAAATACTCCATGAACCCATGATTTCTCTTTTTATTCCTAGTTTATGCCTTTATGAAGTGGGTTGCTAGATAATGAATGTATATGAATCAAACTTGTTTAAAGGTCTTTAGATTGTTGAAGTATGTCATTACCCATGCTTATTTTATGGTGTATTGTTGGTGAATGAGTATGTGAGGCTTAGGGCCTTAAAGGCATAGTATGAGAAATTGGAGTGTTATCATGACATTATACGAATGAGAATTCAATGAAGATAATGTGATCATGTTATGAACGTAAAGGTGTTGCTATTGAAAGATTATTTCTCAATTTGACACTCATGAATGTTGATGATAGAATATGAAGGATTCTTCAATATAAAGTATACCTTGAATTGGTAGGGCTTATGCATCATTTTCTTGTATAAATGATTATATTGTTGATTGTTGAATCCTTGGATCGGTAGGCTAGTGGCACCCTTCCACACGAGCTTATAATGAACCTTGGAATCGGTAGGCCTATGACACCTTTCCATGAAGGTTAATGATGAGACTTGAACGGGTAGGCCCATGGCACCCTTTCAAGAGGAGTTAATGAGCTTTCCTAAATGAACCTTGAAACGGTAGGCTTAAAGCACCCTTTCACGTGTTAATAAATGTAATTTGGAGTTGGTAGGCCAATGGCACCTCTCATATGTGATAATGTCAATGTAACGAACTATTCTATGGGAATGTTGGCTAAGCACCGAGTGGATTTGGTTAGATGGAAACTCCCCCAATAGTTAGGCATGAGTTTCAATGATCGTCTACCTTATCCCATAAACTATGTGCCCGCATAGGTAGCTAGTGGATCCATTAAGCTATATACCGGTCTTCCTTAGGCAAGTAGACCACATCTTTACGGTGTGGGGACTTATGACACCGGATTCCATGACAAGCTCTCATGGTCTATGTCGGTTAAACGCTTACTTCCCATCATGCGAGATTTCATTATGGTTTCTTGATAGGTTCTACAAAGTGTAGGTAGTAGTATGGGATGCTACCTATACATTGCACGAGTAGGCTTGGAGAGGGTCATAGTGAGTTTCTCTAAATCCTAATGTATGTGATACAATTATGGCCTAAATGAGGTTATTAAAGAATGTTGGCTCTCAAATGTTTAATATGAGATGCATGCTATACTTGGGTTATATTACGAGTTATTTTTCCCTTGTCATGTCTTAATTAATGATATACCTCTTATGTATGAATATGGTCCAAAGGTGAAAGAAAGGAATGATAAGTTACTTTAAGTGACCTAAATGTGGTGCCTTAGTATGGATGGTGGTATGGGACGCCATCCATACATTGCACGAGGTATAGCATAAGGGTTTCTTGAGGTGAAGGTCCAAGGTAAAGGTTTTCATGTTGAAATTGTTTAAAGGTAATATTATGATTTACTTGATGTTTATGCTTGTATTGTATGTCTTTTATGCAACTATTCATGGTACTTCAAAAAGTGGCATAATGCATGGGTTCTAACCAAAATGTCCCTTTTAAAGCATGTTTTACATGGTCATCATACTTAGTACATTTTGTGTACTAACCCATATTCTTCATATTTTTTTACTATAAGTGTAGGTTCCGGCAAGTGATCCCTCCTAGCTAGTTTGAAGTGTTGGATTGCTTTCCTCCAAGACTTGGTATGTCCTCATGAATTCGAGGATAAGACTTTTAAGTTCTTTTGTTCATGTAATAGACTTCTTTTGATTGTAAAGGGCCGTGTCCCTACTTATGTTTTGTGACTGTGTCTAAGATGGCTATGTGAGACTTAGACTTCCATTTGTGTGTTTTTAAAGTTGTTTTAATGAAGTTTAAATGTGTGGATGTAAATAAGTTTTTTTTTTTATTCCGCACTATTTTCATTATTGAATGCAATGAATGACTATGTGGCTCGTATAAGACCCCTTCGGGGTCGAATATGCCATGTTACGACTAGGGGGTACTCTCGGGTCGTGACAATTAGCCTTGTTATATCCATATCCCCTATCAGCATCGCTGCCTTGCCTTCCTTGCTTGACTGACGAGATAACCCATCAACAAATAAACTAATCATGCTCCTCATGTTAGCAACCATCTCTGGAGCATAGCGGGAAAGTTGTGTGAACTTCAGATTGTACTCATGAACGCTCATAGACTCCAGATTAAGGGTGAGAAACTCTCTTATATTTGCCTCTCGCAACTCACGAGGAAAGAAATGTCCTATGAAAGCACTCTCAAACACAACCCAACTCACTATTGACGCATCCTCAACCCTATTTTTTTTCAATTGGTTGAACCAGACTCCAGCGACACCTTTCATTTGGTATGCAACTAGTTCCACCTTCTCAGCATCTACAACATGCATAATCTTGAAACTTTTCTGAAGCTCTTCAAAGTTCTCTGGATCCTCTGTGACACTTAAACCTATGAAGCTTAGTGGGTTCATCCTTAAAAACTCACGGATCCTTGAAGTATTAGCCACTTCCTGTCGATTATCTCTCTGTCCATCTTGATGGGTCACAACTTGACTTAACATTCGGATAGCTTCACAAAATTTAGCATTAGAGACCTTTCCTTGGGGTTGCACTTCTGGTGCATTAAGTACCCCTTGTTCCTCGACATTTATCCTAGCTGGTCGACCTCAAACTGCTCTTCGTAGAGGCATGATTATCTAAAAACACGTGCACGCTCAAATTAGAAGGAAACTTTTTAGAGATCAACTCTAACACACGAAATGAATGTGAAAGAAGTGAGAATTTTTTTCTAAATGTTGCAGCCTCCTAATTATAGATGTGGCGTGCCTCACACCGATAACTAGGACTCTTTAGACACGGCTTCATAGACTCCCTAGGGCTCTTGAACTCTGTGCTTTGATAACAAGTTTGTCACTCCCTGAGCCTATACCTTGGGCGGGACTGGCACTCGAAAACCATTCCTTATCCCAAGCGAATCCTTGGTATGACTTACTTACTCAACGAAAGACTTAGACATAAGAAAGAAAATCCAAATACAAGATAAATCAACATGTCTCAAACTGAACTCATAGTGTTTTAAAAATAAACATTTAACTTAGCCAAAATGGCAACTCAAATCTGAACATATGCCAATAACAAAATGATGACGAATGAACTAATATCTGACCGACTATCTATGAAGCCTCTAAAACAACTGAGATGGATCTCGAAACAAATCCCATGACATCTTATTGAAATAATTGAAACAATAAAAAGGAGTCCTCCGGAATGCAAAGAGGCTCACCAACTAACTTTGGAGTGCTCACTGGATGCGTTGGATGCCGATCCTAGTTATGTGCGTCAGCATCATAATAAGATGCAGGCCAATTGGCATAAGTACATTGAATGTATGAGTATTCGAGTTGGAATGCTAAACATAACTTAAGCTTGAAAAAGATCTGAAAGAAACACTTACCTTGGCTTTACTCAACTCTTGAATAACTTTATTCAACTTACTGAACTTATTTCAATATAAAGTAGTTTAAAAACAAGTGCAACATAAAGAAAAGTTGTTTAAAACATGATGTTAACTCTGTGTATTTAGAAATACAATGATAACTCTGTATGCATGCAAATATACAGTATGAACTCTGTTTGTATGTAAAAATACAATTAAACTGATATATATATAAATACAAAATACTAATGTGGAGTTTCTCTAACCGACAACCATCACTTAAGAGTTATAGTGATGATACAACGTTTCTTAGCCCCACGCTGCCAGGGCCATCCTACACCTTACCGGGGGTATATGACCTGAACTACTAAGTGGATCCACTAGTCTATGCTAAAAAGTACTAAATGATTCATCTAAAAAGTATGACCCTTTTCTACCCATGATGGCTACATGGTTTGTGGAGGCTGTGGGTTCTCTGAACGCTCTCCCATATAGGTGTTCAACACTACTCCCAAAGTATGAACCTAGCTCTTTATGTTTAAAAACATATTTATTTCTGTGATTTGAGATAATTGCTCAAAAAATTAGCTCAATGGTTATCTTGGAAATCAAAGTTTCCTCTCTTGCTTCATTTAGAAAGTGATTACTCTTTTTTGAAAACTAGCCCGAAGGCTCTTTGGAAATCGAGGTTTCCTTTCTTTTTTAAATGTGAAAACATTTTAAACCCTTTGGGAATACATAGTCCCCTAATACTTTTAAAGAAATGAACTTCAATCTTTACTCTTTACTTAACTTGAACTTTAAGTCTTAAAACAAAGTTAAAAGCATTTGCACAAGACTTCTTGAAAAGACTCTAAGAACTTTCGAGACTCGGCTCTTAACTTTCCTTGAATTTGAATTTATTGATTCAAGGTTATGATTCATATTTCTGGATGATTTCTAGATATTTAAAAGTCATTTAGAGTAGTTAGAATCAATGGAAAGTGTTAGTAAACTTTCGAAGGACTTAAATAGGCTAAATGACAAAAACAGGTAAAAAGCGACGATTTGGGCGCATCCCGGGCGTGCTACGCCATCCCTCAACTTATTGGTGATCATTTCTGGTGCACTGCAGGCACGCCGTGCCATGCCTCTTGGCGCTATAGGGGCGCGTCGTGCGACCTGCTCCTTAGGCAAATTTCTGACGAACTTTTGATCTCGTTTTCTAATCCTAAATCATTTTAATCTGATTCTTTTCCCAAATTCACTTTAGATTCATGTACCCAAATCATATACAAAAAATCTAACCCTACTCAAGGAAACAACACTTAATCATCAATAAACTCCTTAATCCCAACTCATATTCAAGAACGAAATAAATTCAAGAACAACTATCAAGAACATTTCCTTATTCTAATAGCCCAACTTCCTAAGGGAATAATTCACTCATACAAACTCGGAATCATGCAAACTTATCGGCGTTGGAAAGATCATTCCAAGAAATTTCCTACCATATGAGGAAGTGCTCCTAAGTCATCCTGAGCTAGAAGTTATGGCCGTTTGAAGTTGACCAAAAACTCACTTTTTCTAACTTAAACAAATTTCCAGATTTTCATTCTTTCCAAAAATGACTATTTCAAATTTTTAGCTTCTTCCTAGCTATTTCAAATTGCGAGATGTTACACAAAAATCCCCCCAAAACTTAGGATTTTCATTCCAAGAATGGGTTCAATTCCAAAACGTTTTCAAAAGTTTATATGTGATGAATTATGAATGAATTTCTGAATTAATGATGAATTATAGTGAATTTCTCCAATGAACCCATGTTACCCCCAAAGTACCAAATTATGAATTTTGATTTGGATTGAATGATTAAGGATGTATGTTGAATTGTTTTTGTCTATATGGAATTAGCTACTGAAGCATGATATTCCCCTTATCTAATGTTGTATTCTAGATGTTTGGGTTGAGATTGATTCATAGCCATGGAGGGAAATTTCATGAAGGATTTATGTATGATCATGATGTGAAGTATATGCATGTGCTCCTAATGAAAGTATTATTATCATGTTTAGAATGCAATTGTGTTTTGATTGAAAGCTTATCCTCAATTACCACATATGAATGATGATGATAGAATGTGAAGGGTTTCTTCAATGTAATGTTGTATTTTGATAAATGAAGTATTCTAATGATGTAACTTGGATCGGTAGGCTAATGGCACCCTTCCATGCATTTTAATAATGAACCTTGGGATCGGTAGGCTTATGTCACTTGTCCATAAATGATATTAGTTAACTTTGGGATCGGTAGGGTTATGGCACCCTTCCATGAATGTTGATGATGAACTTTGAATCGGTAGGCTTATGGCACCCTTTCATGATGATTCAATGAGGTTTCCTAATAATGTACCTTGAATCGGTAGGCTTATGGTGCCCTTTTATGTGTCAACT
Organism: Solanum commersonii; assembly: GCA_029007595.1. NCBI lineage: Eukaryota > Viridiplantae > Streptophyta > Magnoliopsida > Solanales > Solanaceae > Solanum > Solanum commersonii. Next base: position 34,011 of record JAJTWQ010000544.1, read on the forward strand.
AATGTACCTTGAATCGGTAGGCTTATGCCGCCTTTTCATGTGTTAATCAATGTACTTTGGGTTGGTAGGCCAATGGCACCCTCTCATGTGTGATAATGTTAAAGTAATGAAATACTTTATGGGAATAGAGGCTAAGCACCGAGTGGATTTGGTAAGATGGAAGCTTTCCCCACGGTTAGGCCGGGTTTCCATGAACATCTTTCTTATCCCATAACTATGTGCCCACATAGGATATTAGTTAGTGGATCCACCTAAGGTAAAATGTTACCGGTCCTATCTTAGGTAAGTAGACCAACCCTTACGATGTGGGATAGTATATCAGATTCCATGTCTAGCTCTCATGGTCTATGTTGGTTAATGCTTATTCCCATCATGTGAGATACGTGTTATGGTTACTTGACAAGTTCTATAAAGTGTTGGTGGTAGTATGGGATGTCATCCATGCATTGCACGAGTAGGCTTTGAGAGGGCCATGATGTGATTCTCCAATGTCTTAAGGTTTAATGAATGAATGTGCTCTTAATGAAGCTAATGAGAAAGTTGACCTTAAATGCTTAATGTAATGATGCATGTTTTACTTGGAATGTATTATGAGTTACTTTCCTTGTCATGATTTGTGAAATGTATGTGTTCCTTATGCATTTGTATTGACTAAAAATAAGTATGAGTAATGGTAAGTTCATCTATTGTGGCCTCAAAGTGGTACTTAGTAGGGATAGTATTATGGGATGCTATTCTCACATTACACAAGTATAGCTTAGGGTTGCTTGAGGTGAATGTTCTAATGTGATGAAATGACTTGTATGATGATTATGCTTGTATATTATGCCTCTTATACTAGTGTTTATGAAATTTCTCGAAATTGGCATTTAGCATGATTTTCAAATAAAATGTCCTTTTGAAGCATGGTTTTTGCATGGCTATCAGACTTAGTACATTAAATGTGGTAACCCATATTCTTCTATTTTTCTACAAAGTGTAGGTTCCGACAAGTGAGTTGATTCCTTTTAGTTGAAGCTGGGATTGGGTTCTTCCAAGGCTTGTGGTATGTCCTCATGGATTCGAGGACAAGTGCTTTTATTAATGTTTCATGTCTTTCATTGTACTAGTTACTTTTAAAATTTCTATTGTAAAGGGCCGTGACCCTATTTTGAGACCTCGATTGTATTAGATGGTCATGTGAGACTATGTCTAGACTTTCGTTGTTTTAAATAAAGTTTCTAGATTGTTGAAATTAAAGTTTTAAATTCTGCACTATTTCCTATGTTCTTATATGATGATGTACTGTGAGGCTTGCATGAGACCTTTCGAAGTCTTGTACGCCGTGTCACGTCCAAGGTGTAGGCTCCGATCGTGACAAACTTGGCATCAGAGCACAAGATTGTGGGATGGTTGTTAAGATTGATGTCTTACAAGCCATGTCGAGTAGAGTCTTGTTAATGAGTTTGAATTGAGACATTTATGAATGAGAGGCTATAAGACGTTAGGAGAGTTCACTTTTTTCATTACTCTTTAAGTTGTGCCTTTGAGTTTTAACTCTATGAATGCCCTTTTCCTAACCCTCATCTTCTGTTTATAGGATATGAATACAAGAAGGGCGAACGCAAGAAGGATGGAAAAGGAGAATGTCAATGAGGGAGTTCCTCCTGAAGGTCCTTGAGGTAACGAAGTTCCTCAAGGCAACCAAGTTCCTATTGATCCTCCGACTATGACAAATGAGGAAGTTAAGTCAGATTTTTTGATGATGGTTCAAGCCGTAACTACTCAAGCCCAAGCTATGACGGCCCAAGCCACTAAGGGTGTTGAGCCTCATGTGAACCCTATTGCGAGCACTATGGCTTCTAGGTTGAGGGACTTTGTGAGGATGAATCCTCTGGTGTTTTTAGGTTCTAAGGTGGAAGAGGGGCCCCAAGAATTTTCGGATGAGGTGTATAAGGTAGTTAATGCTATGGGGGTGACTTCTATAGAAAAAACAGAACTTGCCGCTTATCAATTGAAGGATGTTGCCAAAGTTTGGTTCACCCAATGGAAGAGTAATAGGCTGGTAGAAGCGGGGACTATAGATTGGGAAGTGTTCAAGCAATCATTCCTTTATATGTTCTTTCCCTTTGAAAAGAGAGAAGCTAAGGTGGAGGAGTTTATCAATCTTAGGCAAGGTAACATGAATGTTCAAGATCTTTAAAATTTACCCTTTTGTCTAAGTATGCTCCATCTTTGGTGTCTAACCCAAAGGATGAGATAAGTAGGTATGTGACGGGTGTGTCCGACCTAGTTGAGAAAGAGTGTCGTAAGACAATGCTCCATGATGACATGAACATTTCTAGGCTCATGGTATATGCTCAATCGATTGAGGAGTCCAAACTTAAGAGGAAAAATAGGGAGATGAAGAGAGTTAGATCCGATGAGCAAGGACAACCAAGGATCAAAACGAGGGCTTCTAACCAAGATTCTTCAAGCACTCCTAGGGTTAACCAAGAGAAAGGTGATGAGTCTCAATTTCCTAAACCTACTTGCACTAATCGTGGAAAGAAACACTTTGGGAATTGCCTAGCCGGTACAAATGGGTGCTATGGTTATGGAAAGAGTGATCATAAAGTGAAATATTGCCCTACACTTTCGGTAAAGGGAAGAGGTGACAAGAAAGATCCTAATAATGGTACGGTTCCTATTCCTCCAAATTATGGTCATTTCTATGCACTTCGGTCTAAAGAGGACAAATGATCTCTTCCGAATAAAGGCACCGGTATGTGATAGTTTGTTTTAGTTGTGTTTGTTGTATTGAGGTTCCTATGTTATTTTCATGATAGCCTTAGTATATGTTTATTCTCAAAGGGGAGATGGTATGTGGAGTAGTAAGGTTGTTGAGAGTTCTGATATTCTTATCTTTTTCCTTCTATTCCTATTCAAGCTTAAGACCAAGAATTCCTTTTTGGCTTATTTCATGTTTTGGAGTCATGTGTGATTATGTGTTTCCATGATCTCCTTATGATATGGATGTTCTTGATGAATTCATGTTTAAATGAGAAAATGAGTTTTTATGAATTATGTTCCTCATGTTGATGTGCATTTAGTATGAGTTGCCTATATGCTTCATGGGGTGAATTGTTGAACATGCCTAAATATGTTTTTAAGAGTAATTGCATAATGTGCTTAATAATGTTATGATGATCATGATCTGAGTTGGATAAGGTAATTCCTCCAATGAAATGAGAAATGTTGAAGTTTTCATGCATAATGAGTTTGTAGATGTTGTAGTTCTTACTTTCTTGTGATTGCATGAAGTATGTTTGAGATGGAGTTGATGTTTCCTCCTAGTTTTGTGCATTGTTTATGATGTTTCATGCACGATGGGCTGCTAATCTTGAGTATTTAATTCCTCAAAGTGTTTAAAGTGTCATTCGAGGACGATTGTTCCTAAGGGGGGGATAATGTAATGACTCGGAAAACCAGTAGGTGAAACTAGAGTCTAACAAGTTTGTTCTTAGTTTGATATGGGGTTTTAAGTTGTAAAATGATGTCCCGAGCTTAGGTTGAGGGGTTTAGGGGTTAAACGTCAGGGTACAACCTCCCCCAAGGACCCTAAAGCCTAACCTCAAGGGTGTCCCAACTTAGCAAAATCTGCCAAAAACCTATGACCTATGGATGGGACCTTCGGGGAGTAGGTCCATCCACGCCACATGGAAGTTGTCCATAGGTCAAGTCCCCAAATGGTGACCCTTAGACCCAAACCACGGACCTGCAGGATGATGCGTCACCCCACCTACGGTCCGTAGGTCTAGGGAGGTAGGTCACCACCTGAACCTGTCCAATTTCGGCCTAGTTAGGGGCAATGTGGTAAATTTCTAATTAATTAGTTTGGGGTTGGGGATGGTTATTAATGATTTATTCAAATTATTTAAGGGTTTTTAAAGTATTAGAACACCCTTTACAATTCATTATTCCCAAAACACAAAATACAAACCTCCTCTCCTCAAAATAATTCTCTCTCTAGAAACCACCATCGGAGAAGAAGAAGTCAAGGTTTGGAGCTCAAGATTTCATCTTCCTCACTCAATTTTTGTGGAGTTTCTTCCATAAAAGGTATGGTAGTCTTTATCCTTGATTAAGTTTCATTCAAGGATCCCTTTCAAAAGATGATTTCTAGTTTCCAAAATCCCCCAAAAACCTAGGGTTTTCAATCCAAGCATGGGTTCAATTCCAAAACGTTTTCAAATTTTTATATGTGATGAATTATGAATGAATTGCTGAATTATGGTGAATTTCTCCTATGAACCCATTTTACCCCCAAAGTACTAAATTGTGAATTGTGATTTGGGTTGAATGATTAAGGATGTATGTTGAATTATTTGTGTCTATATGGAATCAGCTATTGAAGCATGATATTCCCTTTATCTAATGTAGTATTCTAAATGTTTGGGTTGAAATTGATTCATAGCCTTGGAGGGCAATTTCATGAAGGATTTATGTATGATCATGATGTGAAGTATATGTGTGTAATCTCAATGAAAGTGTTATGATCATGTTTAGAATGCAATTGTGTTTTGATTGAAAACTTATCCTCAATTAACACATATGAATGATGATGATAGAATGCGAAGGATTTCTTCAATGTAATGTTGTATCTTGTTAAATGAAGTATTCTAATGATGTAACTTGGATCGGTAGGTTAATGGCACCCTTCCATGCATGTTAATAATGAACCTTGGGATCGGTAGGCTTATGTCACTTGTCCATAAATGATATTAGTTAACTTTGGGATCGGTAGGTTTATGGCACCCTTCCATGAATGTTAATGATGAACTTTGAATCAGTAGGCTTATGGCACCCTTTCACGAGGATTCAATGAGGTTTTCCAATAATGTACCTTGAATCGGTAAGCTTATGGTGCCCTTTCATGTGTCAACTAATGTACCTTGAATCGGTAGGCTTATGTCGTCCTTTCATGTGTTAATCAATGTACTTTGGGTCAGTAGGCCAATGACACCCTCTCATGTGTGATAATGTTAAAGTAATGAAATACTCTATTGGAATGGAAGCTAAGAACCGAGTGGATTTGGTAAGATGGAAGCTTTCCCCACGTTTAGGCCGAGTTTCAACGAACATTTTTCTTATCCCATAACTATGTGCCCACATAGGATATTAGCTAGTGGATCCACCAAAGCAAAAATGTTATCGGTCCTACCTTAGGCAAGTAGACCAAACCTTACGATGTGGGATAGTACATCAGATTCCATGTCTAGCTCTCATGGTCTATGTTGGTTAATGCTTATTCCCATCATGTGAGATACGTGCTATGGTTACTTGAGAAGTTCTATGCAGTGTGGGTGGTAGTATGAGATGCCATCCATGTATTGTACGAGTAGGCTTTGAGAGGGCCATGATGTGATTCTCCAATGTCTTAAGGTCTAATGAATGGATGTGCTCTTAATGAAGCTAATGAGAAAGTTGACCTTAAATGCTTAATGTAATGATGTATGCTTTACTTGGAATGTATTATGAGTTACTTTCCTTGTCATGAATTAAGAAATGTATGTGTTCCTTATGCATTTGTATTGACTAAAGATAAGTATGAGTGATGGTAAGTTCATCTATGATGGCCTCAAAGTGGTACTTAGTAGGGATATTATTATGGGATGCTTTTCTCACATTGCACAAGTATAGCTTAGGGTTGCTTGAGGTGAATGTTCTAATGTGATGAAATGACTTGTATGATGATTATGCTTGTATATTATGCCTCTTATACTTATGTTCTTGACATTTCTCAAAATTGGCATTTAGCGTGATTTTCAAATAAAATGTCCTTTTTAAGCATGGTTTTTGCATGACTATCATAGTTTGCACATTAAATGTGGTAACCCATATTCTTCTATTTTTCTACAAAGTGTAGGTTCCGGCAAGTGAGTTGATTCCTTCTAGTTGAAGCTTGGATTGAGTTCTTCCAAGGCTTGTGGTATGTCCTCATGGATTCGAGGACAAGTACTTTTATTGATGTTTCATGTCTTTCATTGTACTAGTTACTTTTAGACTTTCTATTGTAAAGGGCCATGACCCTTATTTGAGATCTCGATTGTATTAGATGGTCATGTAAGACTATGTCTAGACTTCCATTGTTTTAAATAAATTTTTTAGATTGTTTGGAATTAAAGTTTGAAATTCCGCACTATTTCCTATGTTCTTATGTTATGATGTACTATGAGGCTTGAATGAGACTTTTCGGAGTCTTGTACGCCGTGTCACGTCCGGGGTGTAGGTTCGGATCGTGACATTATCTTTTCTTGATATTAGAAAAGTAATAAATGAAATAAACAAATATATTTGAAAAATAGTGGACAAATAAAATTAAACGGAAGGGTAATATAGTAATTTCAATAATAAATACGAAGTCGCAGAATTTTACTCGTCAATCGCATTCGGTGAATACGTTTTATGCCTTTCATTCTTAGCGCTTTCTATTTAGGTATCTGAGAAAAGGGTTTTCAAATTTTCAACGACATGCCGGTTTCTTAAAAGATAAATATTTATCTTTTCTTGATATTATAAAAGTAATAAATGAAATAAATTAATATATTATAAAAATAGTGGACAAATAAAATTAAATGGAAGGGGTAATATTGTGTTTTCAACAATAAATAAGAAGACACAAAATTTTACTCATAAATCGCATTTGCTGAATGCGTTTTATGCCTTTCATTCTCATCGATTTCTATTTAGGTATCTGAGAAGGGTTTTTCAAGTTTATAAAAGATGAAATATTTATCTTTTCTTGATATTAAAAAAGTAATAAATGAAATAAATAAATATATTTGAAAAATAATGGACAAATAATATTAAACGGAATGGGAATTAAAGTAATTTCAACAATAAATAAGAAGACGCAAAATTTGACTCATAAATTGTATTTGGTGAATGCGTTTTAGGCCTTTCATTCTCAGCCTCTTTCTATTTAGGTATCTGAGAAGCGTTTTTCAAGTTTTCAACGATATGACGGTTCTTTTAAAGTAAATACTTATATTTTATCAATATTATAAAAGTAATAATGAAATAAATAAATATGTTATAAAAATAGTGGACAAATAAAATTAAACGAAATGAGTAGTATAGTAATTTCAATAATAAATAAGAAGACACATAAGTTTACTCGTAAATCGCATTCTCTAAATGCGTTTTATGCCTTTCATTCTCAACACTTTCTATTTAGGTATCTAAGAAGGGTTTATCATGTTTTCAACGACATGACAGTTTCTTAAAAGATAAATATTTATCTTTTCTTGATATTATAAAAGTAATAAATGAAATAAATTAATATATTATAAAATAGTGGATAAATAAAAATAAACAAAAAGGGTAATATAGTAATTTCATTAATAACTAAAAGACACAAAATTTTACTTGTAAAGATGAAATTGTTCAATTTTAAAAAACTAGAGAAACGATGGGTTTTAAGAGTCGCCACTTAATTTTTAAAGAAAAATCGAGAAAACTATTTTTTCCAAAGATTAAAATAGAAATCTAATGAAAATATTAAGGGGGTTCGGGGTTCGTATTAGCATTTTGAGAAGGGTTTAAAGGCACCCGAAATACCCGCTAACATGCGGTTATTCGGTAATTAACTATTTGGCTAAACGATTTTAAGAAAATACACATACTTGAAAAAATAAAGAAAGTAAACAACTTTGGAACTCATATTTCTTAGGGGAAAGGAAATAAGGATGCTATTTAATTAGAAAATACTATATTTTTACAGTTATGGTTGATTCATCTTTTGGGGAATTGAATTAAGGAAAAACCTTAGAATCAACTAGCAAATAATAACAATTAAATAAACATGAAAACATAGGCAATAAAGGGAAAGAGATATGGGACCCAAATTTGGTTTTATGTCCGTTTGGGCCCGTACTTGTGCCTAATTTCATTTTTGGGCCTTTGGCCCACTTTCCTTGTCCTAATCTGATCATAGGAAGCTGACTTTTTCCATTGGGCTTTAGGACTAAATCTTCACTTGTCCTAGACTAACAAGTAATAATAATAAGACAAAGGGGTTTAGGCCCAAAATAATAAAATACAAAAAAACTTAATTTAGAGTCCTTTGGGCCCATTTCTTGATTTTCGTATACACTAGGTGTATACAATCCCAGATTAGCTCCAACTCCTATTCGTCGAATTCATGAAATTTATTCTTCATTTTCAAAGGTTGGTTGACTCGATAAAAGAATTTTGGGGCCTTCGTGGCCCCCTTTTGAAATGCAAAAATAGAGTCCGTGGGGACTTGGGCAAATTTCACTTGCATAAACAAAAGACAAAAGAGTTAATATGGTGTCCAACTTGATATAAATAAAGGAAAACTAACTCGTTATAAAATATCTACTGACTCAAAAGGTATAAATTAACATATAATGCTACTAAAGGGAATCATACTAAAACATATTGGAAATCAACGATTTTAAAGCAATGATTAAAAGGGTCTGATGGTCACTCAAACTAATGAATTAAATTATTAACTAACAATATGCATATGAAAAGGCAGAATGGAGATATTCATTATCATGCATCCAATTAATTAGAGGATGAGGAGATAACATGCAACTATACTGACTCATGTCACAAAACAGAAGTTGGACAAAAAACCGATTATTAAGATTCTACGGATTATTGAATTAAGCATGTAAGCTAAATACAAAGCATTAAACAATTAATGACAAAGAAGAATCTTAAAACAACTATGAAAAAAAAGATAGTTAGGGCAGTCTAATTTTGACGTAACAATCATACCATTTAAGTGAAATCCTCACCCATATTTAGAAAAATCCCACCAATAGGAATGCATACTACAAATACACATATAAAAATAGGTCAAAAATGATCTTCTTTGCTATTTCGATTATATCTCTTATATATTTATATTCTTCTATATCTATTTCTCTCTGTATCCTTATCACTAGAAAAATCCCACCACTAACAATGAGGAAAAATGGGGGATTTATAAAAGAATTCTAGGGTTCGAAATTGGGGAGAAGAGGGCTGGAAAATTTGAATTCAAGGCCTACAAATTTTGAATTCAAAATCCAAATTCTATCCAAAAAAGAGAATATTCCCAATGATTGTCACAAATTCAAACGAATTGGAGTGAGGTGGAGGGCTAGGATCGATAGACTGTCCTTGGCGTGATTCGTGGCATGATCTTACGCTGCAAGGATGATTCCACGACTGGAAAAAGCTGGAACAGTACTAGGTGTATTGTTCGTTGAGGGAAACGAAGAAGCTGACGAAAATAAAGTTGTGTACTGCCGGTATGCGTAGGGTGTACTGTTGACACCATGAATCACTTTCTGTCGGCTTGTGAACGTTAGAGGAAATATTGTTATTGCTTTTGTCTGCTGGCTGTGAAGTTGTTGTGTATTTTGATGTCGCGATGCTTGGCTCGCTGGATTCGGGTCACGTTCTGGCTGGGTTTCGCATGTTGGGTCGCATTTGGACTAGTGGGCTGCTGCTCGTGATTGGGTTTATGGGTTTTGATTTCACTGGGTCGCGAAGCTGTTGGTGTGAAGAAGAAAACCATAGCATATAGGGGTTGTTATTGGGTATTGCTGCTATGATGTTGAGCTGGGTCTTTTGGTATTGAGGTATTGGGCCGGTCTTGTGAAAATGAAATGGGAGTGGGCTGGTTCTGGGTCACTTTGGTGCTGCTGATTGAAAAAATGAAGCAACAAATGGGTTAGATTTGTAATAGGAAAATGGTCACTTGAATTGCAATTATGGCTAATGGGAATTAAAAAGTTAGCCAAATTGAGTTTGATTTAGAGAATTTGACTAAATTTTTTATACAAGATGAATTAATATTAATTAATTAACGAGTTTCTTAATCGTAACGAAATAAAATAATTAACTTAATTATAAACTAATTATTTCAAAAAATATAAACTACTACATAACTAAACTAATTAACCAAATATTTTAGTAAAACTAAAATCTTTTGAGAAATTTTTTGAATATTCATAAAATGTACTAATTATATACATAATTATATAAAACATATATATTATTTAAAAATCATAATAATGACAAATTATTTAAAACAACTTGCAAACTATTTTGAATTTTATAAAGTCAATTATTTCAAATCGTTTTGAAATTTAATAAGCTCAATGGTTTATTTATATTGTGGAGGTCCAAAATTGGGTGTCAACAATTGTCCCTCGTTTGACTTGGATTGATGAAAGAAATTCTTGGAAAATGAAATTGACGAATCCAATTTTGACCAACCACATCTTTATCCTTTAGAGAAGGCATTTTGGTACGGACTTAGGAATTGTGGCCAAACCCCGGGAATGAATTTCCTACATATCTCAAGCTATATGAGAATTCAGGCCACTTGTAGTTCGACACGCTTGATTTGATGCACGATTTTGAAAGAACTCAAAAGTCATCCCGATATTGAATTATGAAGAGACCGAAACACTTGGGAATAAGACTTAAGAGTGAATGTTGGAATATAATCAAGTTTTCAACACTGATCCCGCCTATATATCCCTCAACCTAGGGAATTAGACTGCTTGTAGTTTGACTCGATAGGTTGAAAGGAAAACTTAGTATGCTAAGATATCCTTTGGTTTTGGAGGAGTGACAAAGGTCGAGTATGAAAAAGAGGCCTGCAACCTCTTAGCCATGAATGCAGAGCTCTTCACATCCATAAGTAAGAACTTACACAGACATAGTTTCCAAAGATCTTGGTGTATTGTCACTTAGAGTAGAAGGTTACTCCCGGTGACACATAAAAATTTTCCCGATGTGAAACTGAAACCAATAAACCTAAAGGAAAACCCACACACCTTCTGATAGGGGTGTAGTTTGATTGTGGTGGAAGTCGCTCCTTTGCTCGCGTCCTAAGAATTTGGCACTCCTCTTTGGACTATGTCCCAGTTCGCTGCTAAGAAAAAGTTGCACATTGTGTTGCATCCTAGTTGATGTCGTCCACACCTGTGGTTTGATTTGAGAATTCATCCTCTTGGATGCTCTTGACAAAGACTGAGATAAAACTCATTAGCATACGAATGTAATTCAAATGGAAAGATAGCGTCTTTTACCATGTGGACACTTAGTCGCTCTCCTTGAACATTTAATGTCAGTTTCTTCAGCTTGACATTAGGCCAATAAAACTTGTATTTCATATTTGGTATATAATTCTTCAAATGTACTCTTCCTTCGATATCGAAGTAATAGTATATAGACTGATGTAATATGTTGATGGCTCTTTTGGTGACGTTCTTCCAAATTAATATAATGACGATGATTCTTCATTGGTAAGATGATGATAATCCATTGGTTGGATGATGCCGATCCATTGGTAGGATAATGCTGCTACATGATAGGATGATGATGATCCTCCATCAATAGGATGATGATGTTGATGCTTCATTGATAGGATAGTGATTCTTCATTGATAGAATGACGATAATGATAGGATGATGATGTTGATGCTCCATTAATGGGATAATAATTCTTCATTGATAGGATGATGATAATGATAGGATGATGATGTTGCTCCATTGATATGATGATGATGCTCCATTGATAGGATACTGATATTGATGCTCTATTAGTAGGATAATGATGCTTCATTGATAGGATAATGATAATCCATTGATAGAGTGATGTTGATCCATCGATAGAATAATGTTACTTCATCAATAGGATGATAATGCTCCATCGACAAAATGATGATTGACAATGATCCATTTATAGGATAATACTGATGAAGATTCATTGGTAGAATGATGATATTAAAGATCCATCGGTAGGATGCTAATGATGGTGATGATGAAGATCCGTTGATAGGATAATATTGATCCATTGGTAGGATAATGTTGATGATGCCCCATTGATAGGATGATGATGATGATGAAGAAAAAGATCCGTCGGTAGGGTAATGATATTCCATTGATAAAATAACGATGATGTCCCTCTGGGTAATGGTATTATCTCATTTGATAATACTTTAGGAATGTCCATCCAGGTGGTAAAGACGATGTCCCTCTGGGTAGTTCACATTATCGCGTCTGATATCAATGGAATTCGTGAATATTTTTCAAATGTTCTTAATGCTGAAAAATGTAATCTCGTGTCATCAAAGATGCTTGTACATGTTAAGAGTGATGCTTTTACTTGTTCCCATTTTGAACACTTTGTTTTCATTGTGACTTATGATTTGCTGGAAATTTAAACGAGGTATTGTTGCTCGTATTCCAAACTCTTTCTTTTTCTTCTGAAAAACTTTAATGACTTTCCTGCATCCATAGAAAAGTTGTCAATTTGGGGAGCTTCTAGCCCTTTTGACTTCTCCATATTCGTTGAATGGAGAAATATAATGAACTTGAGGCAATCTTATAGACCTGCATCCACAGAAAAATTGTTAGTTGTTAAAACAAATTGATTTGGGTTGACTTCTTCAATCGCTTGCTCATTGTCTTGCTATTTTCAGTTGATCGCTCTGATCTCTTGCTTCTTGATAGACAAGACAAAACATTTTATGCAAAAATATTTGAAACATATAGACAAAATCTTTTAGAAAAAGGTTTTCAAAAAGCTGTAATTTAAAAAGGTTATTGCCAAGTGTCATGTTACGTCAAGCTTGAATGAACGTCCTTGGTTCTAAACTTTGGTGTGTCTGATAGCTTGTTCTGGAGAATTCAAAAATACTTATGGCTTGGGAAATTTCTGAAGTGGTTCTCTCGAAATCTACTATAATTAGGAAGTTTTCTAGTTGACTTTGAAATCCAACGGTGCGGGAGATTGTTGAAGTTTACTATGAACTTTAACGATGCCAGAGATCATTTGAAGTTAGTTTTAAACTTCTAATCATGCTCGAAATATTCAAAATTGACTACTAACTTCTAGTGACGCTTGAAGAAATTTTTGAGGTCATCCTAAAAATTTCTATCCAGTTAGATGTCTTGGAATATCTCTAACTGTTGATATATAACTTGTAGAATTTTTTAGACTCTCTAAAAAAATTTGTCCCAGTTGCAACTCTCAATGTATCTTCAGTCTCGACTTATTGGAGAGATCCCCTTCTCGAGAATTTTACGAGGAGATATAACCGAGCCGTTGTGGCGCCCACGTATTTCGCTGAGGCAAGAATCAGGTCAAACGTATTTTACCTCTAGAGGATCAACAGAAATAGGAAAATTTAACTAAGGAAAGGACTGAGGCTAACACAGGCCACCTACATATCTCATTCTTGAGAATTTAGGTCGAACGTAGTTTAGATAAAAAAGAAAACACATTAAAAGGGATAAAAGGGTGACCAAGGCCGACATAGGCCACCTACGTATCTCATTCTTGAGAATTCAGGTCAGACGTAATTCATTATAGAGGGATAAATTCTAAGCATAAACGATTACAAACAAATAAAGGTGGCTACAATGAAAAGATAGAAATAGAGTCGTAAAACATGTTATCTTTTGACAGTATTTAAGTAGATCGATAACTTGTGAGACCCAATGTTCATGCTCAATTATGTGATGTCATCAAACAAATGTATCGATGTGTTCTCCAAGCAAACTGATGATCTTTCTTGCGTTTTTGTCAGATAGGCACCAATTTTGATTTCTTTGATGCGTTCATCATTTTCCTGATTCACTATTCTGATCTTTTCTGAATTCGGCTTATCGTGACTTTCGAACTGTCTGAACTCCTCAACCAGGTATTTGGGTACAATGATCTTCTCATTGTAGTCCTCAAATTCCTCTGCATCTACCCCATTTTGTTCATTCAGCTTGTAACATGACATGATATTAACAGATTTAAAAATATTTTCATTGAAATCATAGACAGATACTGTTAGATAAATATAAAGCAAGTAAAGAAATTTTTTGCAGTAAGGGTGGTATTCGTTTGAAATAAGAAAATAAGAACTCCTGCCATGACAATAAATCATTTTGCCTTTTTCAAAATATTAGGAGGGAGATTAAAGCAATGTGAGGCAAAAATAGAGTAAAGGATGGGTCTCGAGCCTCATTTGAAACACCATCAATTTTTAGAAATAATATATAAAATTGTCTATGTCTACCAAGATGAGCGAGGAATCAAGAGCAGAGTGGATGCCCAGTTAGGCATTTTCTCCTTTGGCTCACTGTCTAGTATGATTGGTGTCTCAATCATCTCTTAAATCACAACATAACCTTCTTTGATCAATTTTTTTATTCCTGCCTCTATACCAATTTGCATTGGAAAAGACTGACATAAGTGAGGCAATGATTTTGGAAAAGCTTGATCGATCTTCTGCTTGTTATGATCCTTTTTCGGCACTAAATAAAAAGCTGGATAAGGTGCCATGATCAGAAATTTAGATTTCTCTCTTTTGGTTAGAGAGACTACAACTTTCTCAAGCTTTTCAAGGTTGTCTGAGATTATAACTTTCTCCACATTCAAATCTTCTTCAACTTCAACCATATTAATAGTCACCCCTCTATGATTTGACATGGGGTTACTATTGACATTATGAGTGGCATTCTGAAGAGTGTCGACCTTTAGATTTATCAAGTCTTAAATTTTATGCTTCAAGTTGATACAATCCTCAGTAATATGCCCAACACCTCCTAAATGGTAAGCACAGTGAAGATCGAGTCTATAAAGCTTGGAGTTAACATTGATATTTTTTGGATCAATTGTCTGTATCAGGCCAGTTAATTTCAATCTCTCAAAAAGTTGTGTTCAACTCTCAACCAAAGGAGTAATGACTCTAGAAGGTTTCTTCTCAAGATTTGGGCGAGGAGGATAGTAATTATTTCCTGGATGTGAAGGTACTTGACGGTAGTTTAGAGGATTTGATGAGTTGGTGCTTGTATTTGGAAATTTGGGTATTATGGAGCTCGGTAGCTAGAAGGAGTGTTTTGGTAGTGCGAAGGTGGAGTTTGGTAACTTGATTGGATATTTTAAAAATTAACTGATGGAGCTTGGTAATATGGATAGGTATTTTGGTAGTGTGGAGATGGAATTGGGTAAACAAGAGGTGGAATTTGGTAACTCGGTGGTGGAGTTTGGTAATTAGGAGATATAATTTGGTAACTCAGTGGGGGAGTTTGATAACCTGATTGGGTATAACAAGCTGAATATGAATTTTGTGGAGCTCGAGGATAACCTTTGTAAGGTGAGGATTTTCTGAAGTGTCCTTTTCCATAAGATGCGCAGGAAATAGAAGACACATCTTCTCTCTTCTTTTTCAACAATCCTGAAGATTCGATTGGGGCGGCAACATGAGAAATCTTTCCGGTTTTAATCCCATCTTCGATAGCCTCACCTACCTTGACTATCTTCGCAAATTTTGCTCCAATGAGCAACATTATCTTGTCATAATACTCTGGCTCTTGAATGTATATGATGACTTCAACGATCTCCTTCTCATTCATAGGAAGTTGAACCCGGGCGACCTCTTCCCTCCACTTATACTCATATTCACAATAGCTTTCAGTGGATTTTTGCTTAATTCTCTCCAAAGAATAGCGATCAGGAATGATCTCCACATTATAGGCGAACCGTTCGACGAAATCCTTACCTAGTGCATTATAGCTAGACCATTGTTTTATCTCATGAGAGGTAAACCATTCCAGCGCTTCTCCACTTAAACTTCAGCTAAAGAATCTCATTAACAAGGCTTCATTCCTGCCAACTCCTACGAGTTGATCACAATAAGCTCTCAGATGAGCTAACGGATTTTTGGTTCCTCCAAAAGTGTCGAACTTCGGCACTTTAAAACCTTTTGGGAGGTCTAGATTCGGATGGATGCACGGATCCTTATAACTCAACCCATCGACTTCAGGAATACACTGCAGCTCCTTTATGGCTTTCCTGATCTCTTCTTTCATAATCAGCTTGGCTGCCTCTTCCTTTAACCTCCACTCTCTCTCATGTTCCTTATAGTGATCAAGCTCGGAATAGTTGGCATAGGGATAATTTGGGATTGGGATTTGGCAGGTGGTTTTTTGAGGTAGAAGTGGAGCAATGAAGGGACTTTGGGCATTTTGAGGGGCTTGGTAGTTTTGAGGGAAAGTTTGGGGGTTGGTATGTTGACTTTGGTGATGGAGGAAGGTTTGCGAGTTATTAACGTTTTGGTTGAGAGGGGCGGACAAGTTTGAGGGTTGTCATTTTGAGGAGGAAGTGGTCCTTGAGGGTTGGTACTTTGAGGAGGAGGTGGTGTCTAGTAAGAGACAGAGGCATAATAGGGATTTTGGGTGGTTAGGTCGATGGTTGAGGGATTCTGAGAAGGAGTGGAGGGTGGGGTTTGAGCTTGTTCCGGGTTTGAAGAAGGAAAGTAGAGTGGAGGCCTTCCATCCGCTGGAGCATTGAAAGTAAAAATCAGATTATGCGAATCTTGCCTTCTTTGCATTTCGACCCTCATTTCGGCAATTTGTTACATTAATTGCATAATTAATTCATTTTGATCGGCGATGGCGGGCTGAGCCACGACAACATCAGTCAGGCTAATCTCGTCATTGTTATCACCCATTACTGCCTTGTTTTTGCGAACTTTGATCGGGGGAGAAATAATTGGGGGCCTTAGATCTTGTGAAATAAGAATGACCAGCCAGCTTATCAACACAAATCAGTAGATCAGTTTTAAGTTCCTGACAAAGAAAAATAACTCAAAAGATAAACATGTTAGTTTATGTAGATGATAAATAATATAAAATATCACACATAAGACCGCAAACACATAAGAGTTATTCCACTTGAAGATAAACTAGCCCACATATTTAGAGAAATGACTAAATAGACAGGAATTTGTCTATTTAATTTTGAGCTTAGTGAATCAGAAATGTCAACTTGAGTCAAGACAAAGTTGATTGTATCTTTCATTGTCATATTTCTAATTTTCGATTTATATGAAACTCTATTCTCCTTGCAAGGGTTGGAAAAGATAAAATTTCTCAAAATGGGGACCGAGCCATGAAAGGCTGCCTATGTATCTCACGAGGGAGAATTCAGGTCCTATGTAGTTTGACCCACTTAAATCTCTTTTGATTTGAGATGATGAATTTATTTCTGATATGAGAGAGTAAGATTTAAAAAATGAAGTTCGAATTTTGTTGTGAAACTAAAGACTCGAAGAGTATTTGGACGCACTTTTGATAGTGACTTGATATTTGTGCTTAGGAGTTTCTAGAAAGTTTCCAAAAAGAGTAGGCTTGAACATCTTCGAATAAAGCAACATAATCACACAAGCAGTTATAACACACAAACAATTATTGCACGTTTTAAATAAATATCTGACCCGTTTGTACCAAGGGTAGGCCTAACGATTTGAGGGATATATATGTCATCTGAAATATTCCATTGCCCCGAAACCCATATTTATACAAGTTTTACGAATAAACTGAATGGGGATACATAATAGGGAAAATGAGATACAAAATAATCAGTCCCGCACAGGGGTATGATCCTAAACTATGCCTCCACCAAAGGTCTTCTCCAAATGCCGACGCCTTTAAATGCAATGATGATTCATAAAGATCTTCATGTAACTAAAGTAAGCTAATTAAGATAAACTCTCAACCTTGAGGGACAATGGTTTGGCCAATGACGTATACATTCTTCAAATTATAACACATGATATGATCGTCCGTATAGGTCGTGGGCTGTTTTGGACTCAAGGTGGTCCCTCTAATGGGCCCAACACGCCTTGGGTGTTAGGTTATCTTAGTTCAATGCGCTAAAAGGGATTTGGTTTCGCTCTACGCTAGTTGACTAAGAGTTGGTTTTGAGACAAGACCTGGTACCCGAGTTGGAAAAACTACAGGGTGACGTATAATAAATGACATTGGATGACCACAAGCCAACTATTTGTTTATCACTTCAAAATAATTCAAATGTGCTTTTTTGAAGGACAGCCGTGGAAAGCCACGTAACCGCCTTTTTTCCTAATGCAAACTATTTGCCGTTTGGCGGAATTAATGCCATGAAATGCCACAATTTATAATATACAAGAAAAACAATTAAGCAATTTAAACAACTAGTCAAATAAGTTAATTTTAAAGTTAGAACCCATTCAGTTACCCAACAGAGTCGTCATTCTATTTTATTTATAAAAAAAAGGAAAGAAACAACAGGTTTAAAGAGTCACCACTTAATTATTTTTTTTAAATCAAGAAAACTATTTTTTCAAAAGATTAAAATAGAAATCTAATGAAAATAGTAAAGGGGGTTCAGGGTTCATATTAGCATTTCGGGAAGGGTTTAAAAAAACCCCAAACCCCCGCTAACATGAAGTTATTCGATAATTAACTATTTGGCTAAATGATTTTAAGAAAACACACATACTTGAAGTAAAAAAATTTGAAACTCATTTTTCTTAGAGGAAAGGAAATCATGATGCTATTTAATTAGAAAATACTAGATTTTAACAGTTATGGTTGATTCATCTTTTAGGGAATTGAATTAAGGAAAAACCTTATAATCAACTAGCAAATAAGCAAATAATAACAGTTAAATAAACATGAAAACATAAGCAATAAAGGGAAAGAGATATGGGCCCAAGTCTAGTTTTATGTCCGTCTGGGTCAGTACATGGGCCTAATTTCATTTTTAGGCCTTTGGCCCACTTTCCTTGTCCAAATCTGATCATAGAAAGCTGACCTTTTTCCATTGGGCTTAAGTCCCAAATCTTCACCTGTCTTAGACTAACAAGTAATAATAATAAGACAAAGGAACTTAGGCCCAAAATAATAAAATACAAAAAAACTTAATTTGGAGGCCTTTGGGCCCATTTCTTGATTTTTGTATACACTAGGTGTATACAATCCCGGATCAGCTCCAATTCTTGTTTGTAGAATTCATGAAATGTATTCCTCACTTTTGAAGGCTGACATACTCGATAAAAGAATTTTGGGGCCTTCGTGGCCCTCTTTTGAAATGCAAAAATAGAGTCTGTGAGGACTTGGGGAGATTTCACATGCATAAACAAAAGGCAAAAGAGTTAATATGCTGTCCAACTTGAGATAAATAAAAGAAAACTGACTCGTTGTAAAATATCTACTGACTCAAAAGGTATAAATTAACATATAATGCTACTAAAGGGAATCATACTGAAACATATTGGAAATCAATTATTTTAAAGCAATGATTAAGAGGATTTGATAGTCACTCAAACTAATGAATTAAATTATTAACTAATAATATGCTTATGAAAAGGCAGAATAGAGATATTCATTATCATACATCCAGGTAATTAGAGGATGGGGAGATAACATGCAACTATATTGACTCATGTCTCAAAACAGTAGTTGGACAAAAAATTGATTATTAAGTTTCGATAGATTATTGCATTAAGCATGTAAACTAAATACAAAGCATTAAAAAATTAATGACAAAGAAGAATATTAAAACAACTATGAAAAAAAAGATAGTTAGGGTAGTCTAATTTTGAAGTAACAACGACACCATTTAAGTGAAAGCCTCACCCTTATTTAGCAAAATCCCACCGATAGGAATGCATACTACAAATACACATATCAAAACTTTTAAACAAGGGTAAACTCCGAAGACATAAAAGAGAAAAAAAATGTGAGCAAGCCAACATGATGAGATGATCAGAAAAGAGAATTAAGCATTGACTTTGAAAGCAAAGCAAGGATTGAATCGAATTATGGTCTAAACAGTAACAGGACTTCGCATTTTATGAGTTTAACTAGGAATGATGAACATTTTTTACTAAACATTTAAGCAGATAGAAACATGAACTTGATAGTAACATATATTTCTAACAGTAGAACAATCATGGGACTAAAAAAATGAAGAAAACAGGCTAACAGATCAACAAGCCATGGATGAAACAATATACAAATTTCATATTAACTAGTTTAAAGATCTACTCCTATTTTGAAACGAAAACAACATTAACAGACCAAAAGTTGGGTTGAAATAATAACCACGAAAATTATTTCAGTTATCCTAGCGAACATCAAGCCAAACGAGCAACCAAACCATAGAGACAAAGTAAATAAATGCGAAAATCAAAAGAAACTAGAATTCTCAATTCAAAGAGTTCTTAAGCTTAGATTTACACGAAAGATGCGCTCTATATCTCAAACTAAAAACATATCAACATCAAACAAGACGACTAAACTTTAAACATCAATACTAGACCAAACGAAAGAACAGATGCATTCTAGAAAAAGGAAGAAGGGAATCAACAAAAAGAAACTCTCATTTTACAAACAGAAGTAGACTAAAATGAGTTGGAATCAAAAGGATTTTTACCTTTTATGGGGCAACAAATGGG
This sequence comes from Solanum commersonii, assembly GCA_029007595.1. Lineage (NCBI taxonomy): Eukaryota > Viridiplantae > Streptophyta > Magnoliopsida > Solanales > Solanaceae > Solanum > Solanum commersonii. The sequence goes on from JAJTWQ010000544.1 coordinate 54,283, forward strand.
GAAGCACGAGCTAATGATGCCAAGCTTACACCACCATAAGCGTAAACCTCAAAAATTCCGATAAAACAAGCAAGTGGATGAAAACAAAAGAGGTTGAAAATGGCCTTTTTTGCTATTTTGATTATATCTCTTATATATCTATTTCTCTCTGTATCCTTATCAGTAGAAAAATCCCACCACTAACAATGAGGAAAATGGGGAATTTATAGAAGAATTCTAGGGTTCGGAATTAGGGGGAAGAGGACTAAAAAATTTGGATTCAAGGCCCACATATTTTTGAATTCAAAATCCAAATTCTATCCAAAAAGAGAATATTCCCAACGATTCTCACAAATTCAAATGAATTGGAGTGAGGTGGAGGGCTAGACTCGATCGACTATCCTTGGCATGCTTCGTGGCATGATCTTACGTTGCAAGGATGATTCCCGGCTGGAAAAGTACTAGGTGTACTGTTTGTCGAGGGAAAGGAAAAAGACGACGAGAATAAAGTTGTGTACTGCCTGTACGTGTAAGGTGTACTGTTGACGCCATGAATCGCTTTTCGTCTACTTGTGAACGTTGCAGGAAATATTTTTTATGCTTCCATCTGCTGGCTGTGAAAACGCTACTTATTTTGACGTCACGCTGCTTAGGCCCGCTGGATTCGGGTCACGTTCAGGCTGGGTTTCGCGAGTTGGGTCGCCTTTGGACTGGTGTGCTGCTGCTTGCGATTAGGTTTCTGGGTTTCGATTTCACTGGGTCGCGAAGCTGTTGGCATGAAGAAAAAGACCAGAACGTATAGGGGTCGTTATTGGGTATGGTTGTTGTGATGTTGAGCTCGGTCTTTTGGTATTGAGGTATTGGGCCAGTCTTGTGAAAAGGAAATGGGAGTGGGCTGGTTCTGGGTCACTTTGGTGCTGCTGATTGAAAAAATGAGGCAACAAATGGGTTAGATTTGTAATAGGAAAAAGACCACTTGAATTTCAATTATGGCCACTGGGAATTTAAAAGTTAGCCAAATTGAGTTTGATTTAGAGAATTTGACTAAAAATTTTATATAAGAAAAATTAATATTAATTAATTAACGAGCTTCTTAATCTTAATAAAATAAAATAATTAACTTAATTATAAACTAATTATTTCAAAAAATATAAACTATTACATAACTAAACTAATTAACCAAATATTTTAGTAAAACTAAAATCTTTTGAGACAATTTTCAAATATTCATAAAATGTACTAATTATATACATAATTATATAAAACATATATATTATTTAAAAATTATAAAAATGACAAACTATTTAAAATAACTTACAAATTATTTTGAATTTTATTAAGTCAATTATTTCAAATCCTTTTGAAATTTAAGAAGCTCAATGGTTAATTTATATTGTGGAGGTCCAAAATTGGGTGTCAACATAAATATTTATATTTTCTTAATATTATAAAACTAATAAATGAAATAAATAAATATAAATATATTTGGTGTATGCTTTTTATGCCTTTCATTCTCAGTGCTTTTTATTTAGGTATCTGAGAAAGGTTTTTCAAGTTTTTAACGACATGATGGTTTTTAAATGATATATTTATCTTTTATTGATATTATAAAAGTAATAAATAAATATATTATAAAAATAGTGGATAAATACAATTAAACAGAAGGGTAATATAGTAATTTCAACAATAAATAAGCAGACACAAAATTTTACTGATAAATCACATTCGTTAAATGATTTTATGTCTTTCATTCTCAATGCTTTCTATTTAGATATCTGAGAAGGGTTTTTTCAAGTTTTCAACGACATGATGGTTTTTTAAAGGATGAAATATTTATCTTTTCTTGATATTAGAGAAGTAATGAATGAAATAAATAAATATATTTGAAACATAGTAGACAAATAAAATTAAATGGAAGGGCAATATAGTAATTTCAATAATAAATACAAAGACACATAATTTTACTCATAAATCGCATTCAGTGAATGCATTTTATGTCTTTCATTCTCAACACTTTCTATTTAGGTGTAACATTTCGGAAATTTGTAGACTTAACTAGAGCCTAATGTAAGGGTTCTAGAGCTTTACGTGGGGGTTAGAGTTGTAGAATTCGCATCTCGTATTTAGAATGAAGGGTTTAGGGCTAGTACGTGAAGGTACGACCCCTCCAAGGACCAACCAAGGGTCCCCGAGGAGGACCCTAGAACTTCCCAAAACCAGCACCACCTATGAGACCACACACACTACATCGATGGGACCACTCCTTGTAGGTGAGTAGCGTGGGTGACGCCTCATTGGAATCTGCCTAAGGCAGTAGCCACAAGCAGGACCACGCCTCGTGGATGGGTCCACGCCACGTGGCTTGGATCCGTAGGTCAAGCCCTCTGTTTCAAGCCCCAGACCATGAACCACGCCCAACCAGCACGGGCCATGGTCCCATCCACGGTCCGTGGGTCGTGGAGTTGTGGGTCAAGGGCTGGAAAATAATTTTTTTATTCGGTTTAGGGGTTAAGTCTAAGGGTGTTAATTATTATTAAGTGGTGTTGTTTTAACTTAGTTTAGACCACCTACAAAAGGTTTTAAGACCCCTAAACTAAATCATCCCTCTCATTATTTCCAAAAAATCAATTCCCAAACTCAACCTCCCCAAATATTTCTCTCTCTAGAAAGTGAATAAGAAGAAGAAAAGAAGAAAGTTAGGTCAAATTCCTCCATTGATACAAGCTTTGTGAGGGCTTTATAATCAAGGTATGATAGCTTATTCATCCATGGATTCTTCCATTCGTGGAGCCCCCTAGATTTCCCCTAATTGTGAAGAAAAACCCCCAATTCTAGCTAGGGTTTCTTCTTATATTGTGGGTAGTGTTGAGTATGATTCTAACTGAGTGGATAGTAATTGTTTATGATTGATTTAGCAATATATTATGACTATACTATATGTTTTCTATCGCTAACCCTAGTTTAATTGATGAAATTGTAGTAATGTGGGTTTATGCCATGAAAGGTGAAATTGAGGATTCATAGATGATCTTCTAGAATTGATGACTAGTATAGTAATTGTTCATGAATGAAAGTTTGTAAACATGAATTGAATTAGATTATAGTACATATGATGGATCATGACTAGTAACGTTTGAAGTTGAACCTTTATGATAAATTATGACTGGAATCACTTAATAATGAAGCATGTAGTTAATATGCCTTGAAATCTAGGTATGTATGATGATTGTAAGAAGTAAAGCTTTGAGAGTAAGGATTGTAGTCTTGAATGTTGATTTCTAGGGTTTGAAGGTAAAGCTAATATGATGAATTATGTATGTTAAGGCCCTAAGAGGGAAGTTGACTTGATGATGACAGACTATTAGATAGAATAGTTATGGAAGGACTTTACCCACCTAATCTACCTTATGAAAGTTTGAATGCATAAAGTGATAGAATCACATGAGTTAGGATAATATCCATGTATAGTGCATGAACCCTATGTGTGAAGATTGAAAGTAAGTCTTGAACCTCAAGGAGGTGAATTATGAGATTATGCTTATAGTAATTGAACTATTTGAATCATGTTATCATCCATGTCTAATGTAGTCATTCTAGATGTGTTGATTTGCTATGATTATGAATATATCCATGTCTAATGTAGTCATTCTAGATGTGTTGATTTAATATAAGCTTTGACCCTTAAAAGGGCAAGATATGATATTATGCATGTTTATGAAGTTTAGTACATGCTTTAGAAACACTTTGAGAGTAAAGTGAATATGTTCATAATCTAGTTGTTGTGTTGTTGAAAGGTTGTCCTTATATACACACTTATGCATGAATATGATATGATGTGAAAGGTTGTCACATGTAGTGATTCTAAGGTTGGAAGACTAGTCTCACCTATAGAATCTATGAGCTATAGTATGAGTTATGTTGGATTAAGTGTTAAGACATTCTTCCACAATTATGAATTAAGTCAAGACTTAATATGAACTCAATGGGACTTAATGCCTAGCACCGAGTGGGTATGGATATGAGATGGAAGCTTTTACCTTAGTTGAGTCCGGCTTTCCAAATGGGTTCCTTCTACCATAGTTGAGTTTGAGTTCCCAAAGTATGTATCTCATGAGATGGAAACCTTCTACCCTAGTTGAGTCCGGGTTTCTAGTAGCAATCTCATTATCCCATAAACTATGTGCCCCCCATAGGTTACTTAGCTATTGGATCCACCTAAGCTAAGAATATGGTTCTACCATCGGCAAGTAGAACAACCCCTTTTCGGTGTGGGGTAGACATCGGATTCCATGTTAAGCTCACATGGTCTATGTCGGTTAAGGCTTATGTCTCCAATATGGTAGTACTATGAATAAGAATATGAATTATGGTTACGTAAGAAGCTTTGGGATCTTATTCATACATTGCACAAGTATGCTTTGAGGGTATTCATGGTATGTTCCTTTTATGTATGATGATCTATATGTTGAATATGCTTATGGCTTATGCTTATGAAGTATGTTTAGTAGGATTGTGTTATAGTTGCCTTCCTTGTTATGATTGACTAAAGGTGAGAGATTCCCTTGTGTATGAGAATTAAGCTAAGGATGAGACCAAAAAATGGTAAATATGATTATGATGACCAAAGAGAATACTTAGTATGAATGGGATTATGAGGTCTTACTCATGCATTGTACAAGTATTCTTTGAGGTTACACGAGAAGTGGTTCTCTTATGATATGAAGGACTCAGGGATGAATACTGCGTATATGATGCTTATGTTGGAGACTTTACTTATGATTATGATATTGTCTTTTATGCTTATAGTTTATGTTTTGGGAAGTATTTCTTATGCTTTTGGATTATGTCTTATGTTGGCTAACCCCTTGTGTTATGATGTTATGCTAGTTATCATATTTAGTACATAATTGTACTAATGCATACTTTTGCCATATTCTTATCAAATGTAGGTTTTGGTGACATTGACTTCCATCTTCGTGGCTAGGTGCATAGTAGAACAAGAAGAGAAGATTTGGTGAGTCCTCATAGCTTCGAGGGCAAAGCCACTACTTCCTTTATGTCTTTCATTTTATGTTTAGAGATATTGTATGGGATGTGTCCCAAGAGTTATTCAAAAGTTGTTTTAGATGGTTTGGGACAAATTGTAGTAAGACTTCCGCTTGTTTTTAAAAATACTTCGATTGTATGGATAAAAGTTTAAAAACTTCCGTACTTTTCTATTATCTTATGTTATGATATGCTAAGGGCTTGTATGATACCCCTTCGGGGTCAAGTACGCCATGTTACATCTAGGTTGTACCCCTGGGTCGTGACATTAGGTATTTGAGAAGGGTTTTTCAAGTTTTCAACGACATGACAGTTTTTAAAAAGATAAATATTTATCTTTTATTGATATTATAAAAGTAATAAATGAAGTAAATAAATATATTATAAAAATAGTGGATAAATAAAATTAAACAGAAGGGGTAATATAGTAATTTCAACAATAAATAAGAAGACACAAAATTTTACTTATAAATCGCATTCGTTGAATGTGTTTTATGTCTTTCAATCTCAGCGCTTTCTATTTAGGTATCTGAGAAGGGTTTTTTCAAGTTTTCAACGACATGACAGTTTCTTAAAAGATAAAATAGTTGTCTTTTCTTGATAATATAAAAGTAATAGATGAAATAAATAAATATATTATAAAAATAGTGGACAAATAAAATTAAACGGAAGGGGTAATACAGTAATTTCAACAATAAATAAGAAGACACATAATTTTACTCATAAATTGGTTGAATGCGTTTTATGCCTTTCATTCTTAGCTCTTTCTATTTAGGTATCTGAGAAGAGTTTTTCATGTTTTCAATGACATGACGTTTTTTTTATAAAAGATGTAATATTTATCTTTTCTTGATATTATAAAAGTAATAAATGAAATAAATAAATATATTATAAAAATAGTGCACAAATAAAATTAAACGAAAGGGGTAATATAGTAATTTCAATAATAAATAAGAAGACATAATTTTACTTATAAATCGTATTCGCTGAATGTGTTTTATTCCTTTCAGTCTCAATGTTTTCTATTTATGAAACGACCCGAACCGTTGCTATTTAGGAGAAATAAAACTTGGGAAAATGTTGGGGCCACTGTCCCGCCAGGGCAGGCCAGATGCCGCTAGGGCAGCGGCGCCATAGCAGGGTAAGTAGTCGCCAGAGCGGGATAGGCGAGGCAGAATTTAAATAGCGTGAAATCCTATTTTCTCCTTCTTCCAAAAACACCTAATTTAGACATAAATCACCCTAGAACCCCTCCAAAGGCTGCTCTAAGCTTGTGAAATATGGAGGAAGAGAATTATAGCGTAAGGAGATCGATGACTTGTGGATTCTTGGCCAATTTCACCTTCTTGTCACCCGAAAACCTGAATTGGAGCTATAATTCTGTGCAGTAGCTTGGCGCCCAGGTAGTCTAGGTTTATTTAAATTGAATAGTATCAAATTCGTTATTCACTGCGTAGTATGTTGAAATTGACGATAGAATTCATGCTTAGGCTTGTTGTGCACCGAAAAAGGATTGATTACGCGCATATTCCTAATTGATGAGTTAGGGTTTGGATATAGTGATGATTCCTATTGTTATGGGGTGTTTTTGACTAGTGGCTACATAATATGGGTGCATATAAGTAAAGTGCAACGGTAGTAGCAAACCTACCGAATTGATCATAAAACAATGCATGTCAGGGACTTGGATATTTGACTATAGGTTGTGAGTAGTGTAAGTGATGGTTCTGATTTCTTGTTGTGTGATATATGTTTGTTCTTGCTTCATTATGATACATGTATGTATGCGAATGTTGCATTATTAATCACATTAATCTTAAATGAGGATAGATGAATAATCAAATGCGATGAATCATGACTTGATTATATGATTATGAGAATATATTTGTGATTGTGATTGTGGATTGATGAATGGATCGGGTGTTACGTTCCGACACACTAACTTGGATCGGTTGCCACGTTCCGACATAAACATGGATCAATTGCCACGTACCGGCATAAATATTGGAATTGGTGTCACGATCCGACACACTAACTTGGAACGGGTACCACGTACCGGTACACTAACAATTTGGGCTTGGGTTCCATGAGAGGGCCATTGATTGTATTATATGTGTAATTGCTTGCATTATTGATGATGTGGAATTGGGAGTGTTTCCTGAAATAATTGGTGTATTGTACACTATGTGCTTATAGGTGGGGGTTGCAATGTTGTAAGTTAATTGGAGATACCTGGTTGTGTAATAAACTGTGGATGGTAGAGTTTCAATTATGTTGTAATATGGTAAAGGGGAACTAAGGGACCCTGGTGCTATCCTTGTTAATTAGAATGTGGGCATGGGCATTATTGTTGAGGCTCAGGGTGGTGGTTAGTGATAGTATTGTCAGGTGAGTTTTCCCACTAAGGGAGTGGTAATATAAACAAATAGTAAGTCTCGATAGGTGTAAGGTAAGTTGAGTAGAGATGAGGAAAATGGAAGGGTGTATCGTGAGTGGTTGGCCGGGTTGGTAGCGGTGTATCGAAAAACTTCCTTAGGGGATTGATTGGGTGTAATCGCGACGAAGTGAGTAAGAGGTTTGAGGCAAGTGAACTAGCCTGCTATTAATATCCAGAAAGGTAAGAGTAGGCAAATTATAAAGGTGGAAGAGTGATTGGTCTTATTGCATGTTTCTCCAGTTAATTTCTTGTAATATGCGATGGGTATTCGGGATGACCGATGATGCCTACCAGTACATGTGGTTGTACTGATACTACTCTTGCTATGCCTTTTTGGCATAGTCTGGTTGCAGGATCAGTGATATTTCATAGGTGAAGGCGAAGGAAATCTCCAGCAACTTCTATCTTTCCTTCCGCATGGTGGGAACTATGTTTTTTCGTTATCATGTTTTATGTTGTACTCTTAGTAGCTCTTGTACCTGTTTAGACTAGATCCTTGGGGAGTTAATTACTTTACAAGAACTTTGAGTCGTTTTAAACTCTTATTTTATATTATATGAATTTCTTTTATTCGTCAATTATTCCTAATTTTTTTGCATTTTTAAAACATTGGGATTGAGAGTTCTCCCACTATCACGAACTAAAAATAGACGTGATGACACTCGTTTTATCTCACCAAGACAAGTCAGCCTAAAACTCAACCATTACAATAAAGTGCAGAAATTTTTATAATCAACTCAAAACTACCCCAAAATCTGGTTGTCACGTGTGCAAGCCTCTAAAGTATTTCAATTGATTCAAAAGAAAAACACTAGTCTCGAATGACATTATTTCTAGAATAGAACAAGATCATAAATAGAAGTAAGAAGGTCCGCTAAAATGACAAGCATCTACCTCACAAATATCCATAAGAAGCCTTAAACAAGGAGAAGAGAAAATATCACAAAGGTCTGGGCTAGTAACCTACAAAAATGTAGAAGCAAGGGGTGAGTACCAAACCACACGGTACTCAGCAAGTAAACCTCTAAACACAAGATAAGGGGTTAGAATACGGGTACTCCTTACACCCCAATCGAACCTCTACAACTACAAGCTGCATAGAACCAGCTCAACCTAATAGTTCACAGTTTACATAGCACCCAGCTCAACAACAATCACTTTAACAAATTACATATCCTCAACAACAAACTCAATATTCCATCAATTACAACTTCCACAAAAAGGCACTCACAAATATCAGCAACACATAAGATCAAGTTCATCAAATAGAGGTAATTAGATATCAAGTACTTTCCAACCACCAATAGAACACATAATCATCAATAATGAAGGATATCATGGGATGCAATGCAATATGACACCATGAAATGATATACCTCTGAATTCCAAGTACTCTCTCAACCGTATATACATGATACTCCTTGGAAATACATCGAGAGTTCATGACCCATGGGGGACTCGCGAGGTCCATATACCGACATAGACGATCTCCACATGTCTGTGCGGACGATCTCAACGCATTATCATAAATCAACCAAATTTCACACAGACGATCTCCACGTGCCCAAATTATAATCTTAACATCTCACCATCCCCAGCACGGACGATCACCACGTGCCCATCTTATACTCAACTCATGTCAATGCATGTGCACAATATGATTTCAATAAAAGGAATGATGCATCTCAATCAATTATCAATATGATATGTAATCACCTCAGCTATCACTAGTATACGGGTTCAATAAAGAACTCAATCACACATAATAAATCAAGTCAATATATAATATCAGCTAATGCCCATATGCTTTGACATTCTCGGATTACAATCCGCATTCTATAGTAATAAACTTTCCTTTTATACACCGGTACTCGTACCAATACCCGTCACAAACAATTCTCAACACATCACACACAAACAATTAATCACATTGCCTTTTATTACCCATTTTTCATTATTAGAATTAATCAATGTGGACAAGTCAACCCATCACCAAGTCTCATTACCCCCAAACACAGATTACAAGGAAATATACGAATTTCATACACTTAACAAGGGTTTAGAAATCCACTTGCCTCAAACAATCAAACAATCACTTCGGGACTTGAGCTGTCCCTTTTCGCTGAGCTTCCAAATCAATACAATCTATTCAAGTAGAAAATCACAGTAAGGTTTTGAAACTAACAACACTCAGTATCACTATATGTCTAACATAGACCCAAAAATCATAGTGCATGAATCTATGATCAAGTTCTTAACTTTTGGTGCCAACTCTTTCAACTTTTTTTCCAAATTTTCAAGCCTAGGATTAAGTTCCTAATCCTTTAAATATCATAAATCTAATGATATTCATATATATATAATATAATACACATAATATTTAATTACTTATCTCAATTTATCAAAAAGTTATTTTGTAATCTGATAATAAAACAAGAACTACTAACTACGGTAATCTAACTGTTTACGAAAATCCATGGCGAGACCATATGAGGCAAAAATCACGAAATTCCTAAAACTTATCAATTCAGAGCAATGATTACATTATGCCATTAGAATAAACACCTCAATCTTATCCATCATTAGCCAATAATGGCCTAACTCTTGTCTTCTCAAATTGTCAAAAGAACGTACTGCCAAATTCTAAATTCCAATTTCAACTTTGCCAAATTTCCCTTCCTAATTCAATTAAATTATATTTTAATAATTTGCATTCTATATTCTAACAATATGGTTACAATTAATATGAAAGTTTGAGATTTCCTTACCAGCACTGTATTAGCTAAGTCGGTTCCACGCCTCCAGGAGAGTTTCTATTCTGCTCTTCTTTTCTTAATACTTTAAGTATTAAAAACTGACAAGCCCTACTACTTATTCTAATATATATATATATATATATATATATACACACACACTAGATACAATGGAGCCCGTGCAAGCACGGGCCCAATAATTGTTATTTTATTTGTCTATTTATATGTGTGATTCATAATATTCTTAACGTAATTTTTAAAATAATATATGCTACTTTTTAACTCAATTTATGTAGTACATGTGAAATTTTGAAAGTTAATCACATTTTCCTAAATTATCAGTGTTAATTTAAATTTGAGATTGTTTGAGTTTTAAATTAAAAAATTTAGGGAAAGTGAAGCGAAAGACGTACAGAAAGTAATTTTAGATACTTGCAAAGAGAAGTGAAAAGTTTGTTAGGAAAAAGGCACTACACACACTTCAAATTAGATAAAGTAGTATATGAAGGTTAAATTTCAGATTAGTTTCCGTCTTTATAAATTTCTAAACTTGACCCTAAGTACCTAAAGCAAGTACCTCTCATTGTAAATTTTGAAATTTGATCCCAAGCTGCTCTAATTCATATTCATAGAGGAAGTTGAAGAAGAATGGCAAATTGGTCAATTGACCGACTGACCCTAAGCTCCTAAACATTCTCATTTCTAAATGCAAGCACGGGCACAATATCCGTTAAATTGTTAATTATTATGATTTATAATATTTTTTACATCATTTTCAAATAATATATGTTATCTATTTTTAAATACTTTAAGTTGTGATTAATAATATTCTTAACGTAATTTCAAATAATATATGTTACTCCATTTGTCCCAATTTATGTGACACATGTGAAATTTTGAGAGTTAATATGTTTTTCAAATATTGTAAGTTGTTAACTATTGTGGTTTATGGTAATCTTAATGTAATTTTTCAAATAATATATGTTATTCCTTTCATCCTAATTGTACAGTTCACGTAAAATTTCGAGAGTTAACTGAATTTGTAATATTTTAAGTTTATTTTTTAGTACTATTTAAAAAGGAAAAAAATTAAAATATAATGAAAGTGGATTGTATAAAAGTAGGTGGGTCAGCTTTGTGATAGGCCAATGAAGTGTCCTCTCAATAAAAGAAACTTAGTTCCTCTATTTGTAAAATAGAGAAACTTGACCCCAAGCTCCTCTCTATTCCCACTTATTATATATAGTAATATAGGCCAAGAGACATAAGCTATTAAATAAATAATGGATTTAGCTCATTAGTTATCAATTAAAATTAATTGTTTCAAATTACCCGTCAACTAAACAATCGAAATTAACAAATAGCTGATAAATTTCCAAACCAACTTCACCGACTAATTCTAAATGACTTGGGACAACTATTGAGAGGGGTAAAACGGTAATTTTATGAAATTTTTCAAAAATGACCTTACGGGTCGTTACACCTACTTAGGTGTTAGAGTGGGTGCCCACACGGCCCGGTGGGTTGGGTCGTGACAATTTAGGTATCTGAGAATGGTTTTTCAAGTTTTCAACGACATGACGATTTTTTAAAAGATGAAATATTTATCTTTTCTTGATATTGGAAAAGTAATAACTGGAATAAATAAATATATTTGAAAAACAGTGGACAGGTAATATAGTAATTTCAATAATAAAGACAAAGACACAGAACTTTACTCATAAATAGCATTCGGTGAATGTGTTTTATGCCTTTCATTCTCAGTGCTTTCTATTCAAATATCTGAGAAGGGTTTTTCAAGTTTTTTCAACGACATGACGGTTTTTTAAAAGATAAATATTTATCTTTTATTGATATTATAAAAGAAGTAAATGAAATAAATAAATATATTACAAAAAAGTGGCAAATAAAATTAAACAGAATGGGTAATATAGTAATTTCAACAATAAATAAGAAGACCCATAATTTTACTCATAAATCTCATTCGCTGAATGCGTTTTATGCCTTTCATTCTCAGCGCTTTCTATATAGGTATCTGAGAAAGGTTTTTCAAGTTTTCAACGACCTGACGGTTTTTTAAAAGATAAAATATTTGTCTTTTCTTGACATTATAAAAGTAATAGATGAAATAAATAAATATATTATAAAAATAGTGGACAAATAAAATTAAACGGAAGGGGTAATATAGTAATTTCAACAATAAATAAGAAGACACAGAATTTTACTCATAAATCGCATTCGGTGAATGCGTTTTACGCCTTTCATTCGCAGCGCTTTCTATTTAGGTATCTGAGAAGAATTTTTCAAGTTTTCAATGGCATGACGGTTTCTTAAAAGATAAAAAATTTATCTTTTCTTGATATTACAAAAGTAATAAATGAAATAAATAAATAAATAAATACATTATGAAAATAGTGGACAAATAATATTAAAAAGAAGAAGTAATATTGTAATTTCAACAATAAATAAGTAGACACAGAATTTTACTCATAAATCGCATTCGCTGAATATGTTTTATGCCTTTCATGCTCAGTGCTTTCTATATAGGTACATGGGAAGGGCTTTTCATGTTTTCAACGACATGACGGTTTTTTAAAGGATGAAATATTTATCTTTTCTTGATATTAGAAAAGTAATAAATGAAATAAATAAATATATTTGAAAAATAGTGGACAAATAAAATTAAACGGAAGGGTAATATAGTAATTTCAATAATAAATAAGAGGACACCAAATTTTATTGATAAATCGCATTCGGTGAATGCGTTTTATGTCTTTCATTCTCAGTGCTTTCTATTTAGATATCTGAGAAGGGTCTTTTCATGTTTTCAATGACATGATAGTTTTTTAAAAGATAAATATTTATCATTTATTGATATTATAAAAGTAATAAATATATTATAAAAATAATGGACAAATAAAATTAAACGGAAGGGGTAATATAGTAATTTCAATAAGAAATAAGAAGACACATAATTTTACTCATAAATCGCATTCGCTAAATACGTTTTATACCTTTCAATTTTAGCGTTTTCTATTTAGGTATCTCAGAAAGATTTTTTCAAGTTTTCAATGACATGAAGGTTTTTAAAAGATAAAATATTTGTCTTTTCTTGATATTATAAAAGTAATAGATAAAATAAATAAATAAATTATAAAAATAGTGGAAAAATAAAATTAAACGGAGGGGTAATATAGTAATTTCAACAATAAATAAGAAAATGCAGAATTTAATTCATAATCGCATTCGGTGAATGCGTTCTATACCTTTCATTCTCAACCTCTTTCTATTTAGGTATATGAGAAGGGTTTTTCAAGTTTTCAACGACATGACGATTTTTAAAATATAAATATTTATCTTTTATTGATATTATAAAAGTAGTAAATTAAATAAATAAATATATTATAAAAATAGTGGACAAATAAAATTAAATCGAAGGGGTAATATAGTAATTTCAACAATAAATAAGAAGACGCAAAATTTTACTCATAAATCGCATTTGTTAAATGCGTTTTATGCCTTTCATTCTCATCGCATTCTATTTAGGTATCTGAGAGGGGTTTTTTCAAGTTTTCAACGACTTGACGATTTTTTTAAAAGATAAAATAGTTGTCTTTTCTTGATAATACAAAAGTGATAGATGAAATAAATAAATATATTATAAAAATAGTGGACAAATAAAATTAAATCGAAGGGGTAATATAGTAATTTCAACAATAAATAAGAAGACGCTTAATTTTACTCATAAATTGCATGTCACACCCCAAACTCAAGGGGCGCAACTAGCTCTTAATGACAAAACTCAGGCCTGATCCGACCCTGTTGAACTATTTGCTACTAGCGCATGGTAGCCACACCCAATCAAGAAAACAAACAAGTATATCTCGCCTTAAAACTAAGCCCTCGGTCAGCAAGGCCCCTGTCAACAGATCTACAAAAGAAACAACTACTCCCAAGAGTTCATATAAAGAAATTGCCAACTAGCACAGAAGTCTTGATTGGGCCGTCAAGACCACCATGATCTCTATACTAAAACTGAAAGCAAGAATATAACAAGACAATGCATGACACAACTAACAAGCTTCAGCAAACCAACAAACTAGGCCAGCATGGCCATAACGTAGCTATAAACCACACACACTAGTCTGCAAGCCTCTAAGAGTAGTAAAGATTGGTGGGACATTCCCTAGCCTACCCATAAAAATATACAACAAAAGCTAACAAACCTCCAAACTCAGGCAGCTCCGGAGGAAAAGGGCTAGCCAACCAGATAGAAGTCAATCCTGCTGCGGAGGAGGTCTACTCGGTCATCTGTCGGGACCTATATGCATGAATGCAGCGCCCCCAGGCAATGGGGAGTCAGTACAAAATAATGTACAGAGTATGAAAGGCAATAGACTATGAGCAGGTATCCTAATATACTGGAATAATCTAATAAATAAATCAAGGATAAGATAAGTGTACTGACCTGCTCCTAAATCTAAACTTATCAAAAATAATAAAACAACAACCTAACCAAGCCCTCATAAGCTCGGCAGGTACAAACAGCAGACAAGACCACCTACTTAGGCCCTCATAAGCCCGGAAAGTGCCAATCAGTCTATATACCTCTATCAGTAGTCCCCTTGCCCAGTAGGCAGTCACATAGCCCTCTTAGGCATTAATATAGCCTCGTAGGCAGCACATAGCTCCCTTAGGTATCAACATAGCTTATAAATAACTCATAGCCCTCTTAGGCAACAACATAGCCATGTAGGAAGCACATAGCCTTCTTAGGCGTCAATATAGCCATGTAGGCAACTCGTAGCCCTTCTAGGCATAATATAGCCCCGTAGGCAAATCATAGACCTTTTAGGCATCCATATAGCCCCGTAGGCAGAACATAGCCCTTTTAGGCATAGATCACATTCCTCCAGCTAACCATAATAACCCCAAGGCAACAATAAAAATCCAATCGCTAAAAGCGAGCAATTTAGTTATAAGCAACCTATACAAATAGCCTCTAAGCCGTGTCCAACATAGGGACGCTACTAACTAAATAAGAATCCCGACAATTGAGGATTATATCAACTCGAGTGGCCAACAATCAACAATAACGACTACAAGTATATCACGGATAACAACCCAATTACATTGCTCCTTGACTTTAAGAAATCATGTCGTAAGTAGAGAATATCCTTAACATACCTTTTTTCGATGAATTCATGTGGCCTAACGACTTTTACTCATAACCCCCTTGTTACTACAACAAGGCAGGACCATAATCAACACACAAAAATAGAAGATACCACGACAATCTGATAAAAGATATGTATTTCCATCGCAAATTGCTATTTGCTGCTTATAAAACCTAGAGTCGATGAAAGAAGGGTCTTACCTCGATCTTAAGTTCGTAATACGCCTCAAAACCTTCAAATATGTCCAAACCCTTGTTGTCCCAATACTAAAGTGTGATATGCTACGAAATCGATAAAATAAATTATACCACAATAACTAGCCCAACGCGTAGAACAACTTTCGTCAAGGACTTAAGTAGAGAAAATTTATACTTTAGTTGATCTTAGAAATGGGTTTCTCTAATTTCTCTAAGTTCCACCGACCTAGGGCCCCACCTAACATGCCTGCTTGTGCGGTCCCATGAAAACGTGAATAT
>JAJTWQ010000545.1:0-69703 GCA_029007595.1 Solanum commersonii
GAGGCCTATTTTTCTTTTTCTTTTTGATTTAATATCATCGTATTTTAGAGTGTTTTTCTATGATTGGGGTTCAGAGTTTTCGGTTAAAAGAAAAAGATAGAGATAAAATAGAATTAGTATTTGTTATGAGAGTGGTTTTGATTATAGGAGTGTTTTTTTGGTCGGCATTTTAGGGGGAGAGAGTGTACACGCGTTGTTGGGTGATTGGATGAACAATCTTTCGGGTGTAGGGATTTAATTTGGATTTGAGGATGCTTCCTAGTGGCTCTTTTGCTTCTTTTGAAGATCATGTCGAATCACTCTCTCATACTCCTCATAGGTCACCCGATATCATGAAGCGTTCAGTCGTTAGTGGAGGGAAGATAAGGTTGTAAGTTCTTCCTTTTATTCTACTATTTCTGCATTTTTAATACGATATGTTCATCCTTCTATTCGATTCTTGCTCTAATTTCAATGTACACGACAAAGTTATATTCTTAGTTTGCTCAATTTCAATACAATAAGTTTTTCCTTCTATTATACTATTGCTTTGATCTCAATATGATAAATAGAGGTAGCACTAACTATAAGGTTTTTGTGATTATAAGTGTTGCAATCAGCCAATCCGATGGATTTGCCTTCGACTTAAGTCAATTCTTCTTTCATAAGGGACATTAATGAAGTAACATTTATCATCATATATATCCTACATTCAAATTATATACGTGTGTCCCGAGTCATCACTATCGGTAGTGGACATTAGCCAATTCTTCTTTCAAAGGACATTAATGAAGTTGTTATCATCTATCCACCGATTCAAATCCTATACGTGTCCTTGAGCGAGCGTCATTGCTTTCATTATAAAACCAACTTTCATTCAAAAGTCAAAAACCAAACTCACTCGAAATTAAAATCTAACAAGCTCTCTACTAGAAAGAGCTTAATAAAGCGAAAAGAGATTTTTCAATATTATAATAAAGTTTTTTTCATTAAAAATCCGAGCAATATAGGTATATAATATCTAGTAATTTGGTGGTGGGGTCGAGCTAGCTTAGGGAGGGGGCGGTGAGTTGACAGATGCGGGTGAGATATGGCCTGAGGTATTTGACTTTTAATTTTTCTAAGAAAGCAACTCTCTTTCTATTTCTTTCTTTTCATTCATTATTTTCCTTATATTTTGTTTTGGCATCAGATTCACCACTGACCCATTGTGTTTTCTGGTTCCGTACGCATGTGGTTGGGTGGGTGATTGATTGATTGGGTAGCTTCCTTTACAAGAGCAAAAAAGGAATATTATCTATCTTCATAAAGGAGCTTATATGTAATTTGACAATGAGGTTCATAATCTTGTTTAACCACGTGTTTACAAGCAAGCTTGTTGAATTCAAGGATCAATAAACAGTTCATCGACTTTCATGTGTCTATCACTCTATTTATTGTTTTTTTTTCCAATGTTTATGCACGATGGAAGCTGTTATGTTATGTCACGTCGTAGTTCTCAACTATTACTTAAATGATGTATGAAATTCAATTCATTTTGGTAACAATGAAAACGATAGCACCCCAAAAAGAAGGAAAAAATAAAAAAGAGGGCAAATGTCAGCAGCTGACCCTCTACCTACAAAAGCAAATATAATAAAGGAATATTTGTTGCCAAAGAAGTTACTTTTGCTTTAGGCAGTAGCAACCAAATCTGCTTTTAGTCAGAAAGATAGTACAAAACGTACCTTGTAAAAAAGTTGACTCATACACATGGACTACTTGCCCATGTCTTTTATATTTAATACACACGTTGACACCAGATTTTGTGCCCAACAATGACCACTAATTTAAGGAGTCTCACGTTTATACAACATGAAGCCAACTTACATCTCATCAAACCACTCTTGTTGGTTTTCAAATCTCTCAGATAGAAAGAATAAGAAGCTGCATCCGTAACCTAAGCTTGAATCTTGTCATCTTCAGATAGTAGAATATCTCAGTTAAAAAAGAATCGGATCGATGGCATGGCTCGTAGAACTCAACACCTGTTTCCAAGGCTGATACAAATACACTACCTATTCTTGGCCATAAAGGCTTAAACTGATAATTGTATATCGGGATGAACACAACTATGCTCGCTATAATATCATACTATCACACACACAGACATTGTATTACTGAAATATATCAATAGAAAGCAAGCAATTTTTACCCTTCGCTCAAGAGGCATGAAACATAAAATCCCTAGTTGTGGACTTAAATTGAATTCATTCGTTCTACTACCATCATCTTTGCTCATTCTTTGAACTGCCATTCACGGCGGCACATGGGACAATGTGTTGACCAGATTGAGAATTCACCCACTTCAAGATACAATGAAGATGAAATGCATGGTTGCAAGCACCCCATACTGCAAAGACAAAGTAAAAATTATCAAAAGATAAAAAAAGGGCCAGACTCCTGAGAGGTCATGTCAATACCATCCACAAAAGATTATGAACCCTAACCATATCAAAAAATCAAACGTCAAGGCTTCCTCATTTTTCAAAATCCAGTGACACTCCTAATTTGCTGTTTAATTAACATTTAATCTGAATTTGTTAAAGAAATAGTCAGAAGGGCAAAATGAAATACAGTAAATGACCGGTGGACATTCTTTTGGCAATCATCTTGCTTAACCTTGGTGTTTTCAGCAAGTTTGGTTGCAAGGGTACTACTCCCTTCTCCCTTCTGGTGTTGCCGTGAAGTAAAGGCATCATTCTGGTTAACTTACTACTACTGCTGACAAAAACTTGGTATAGCCTGTAAAACCATGGCCTTTGCCACTCCCAAATTCAGCTTGGGTGGGCATGTTTCATCCCCTTTTATACCAG
This sequence comes from Solanum commersonii, assembly GCA_029007595.1. NCBI lineage: Eukaryota > Viridiplantae > Streptophyta > Magnoliopsida > Solanales > Solanaceae > Solanum > Solanum commersonii. The sequence continues at coordinate 2,835 of JAJTWQ010000545.1, forward strand.
CCTTGTAGGAGCCATAGAGAGATACCAAAGACTTACTTTTTCTCCCTTGTATTTTCTTTTGGGTTTTAGGGGTGGTCAAGGCGGATTTTTGAGTTTAGGATGCAAAGGTAAGTAAAGAATTCACTTTTGTTCTTAGGGAAGTACAGGAAAATTGACGCAAAGAAGGTGCAGATTTTACATGGTCTCTGAACAGAGACAACATCGTGATCATATAAGAGTTTTTGTTTTGTCCACGTAAGGTTGTTAGTAGTTGTACTAGAGACAACTTTACAATGAAACTGCGATACATCTGAGCTGCCCAATTATCCTCACTGCATCATCTCTGTTTCTTGCATGTTTAAATGTGCCAATAGAGACTTTCTCAAGACAGCTTTTTTCCCCTTATGAATTTGTAGTTAACACAAGTGAACCTTTTAAAATACACGCTTTGAAAGAGGACTCTGAAGATAATTGTTACTAGGGTGTAACTTTGCAGCTTACTGGTATTTTGGTCAAATATTTTTCACCATAAGCTGTCAACAAAAAAGATAAAAGTACAAATACTTGTCAAGAATCTTGTATTTTTTGAGAATCAGTATTAGCAAACAATATGTCTGTGCTCAGAGCATTTCAGTTCTTGACTAAATCTTTCTATGACTAGCTCATATTGTTGACTCAAATTTGAAAACAAATTGTTAAGTATCCATTGATTTGTCCAAGCTGTGAGACGCTTGTGTGGTATTGAATCATGCTTCTCTCCATGAAAAATAATGTCTATCTACTCTGACAGAAGCTGAATAATCACACTGTATCACCAACTTAACCTTTATGTATGTTAGAGATCAAATTTGGTTTTAGGCATGAAGATAGGCTTCACGTGCCAGTAATGACTTAAATAAGTTCCCATAGGCATTAGGAGTTCTCAGAAAATCACAACTTCTCAATAGTTCTCACTAATGTTTGTTTGATTCTTAAGAGTACTTTTCTTAATATCCATGCATATTTATTTGCCACTTTTTTCTGCAATACATATTGGATATGTAATTTCCTTGAAGTTGATAAGAAATGCTGAGAGCACCCACGGGTGTGGCCTAGTGGTCAATGAAGTGGGAGAAGAACCATGAGGTCTCGGTTCAAATTCCAAACGGAGACGAAACACAAACACTTCGGTGATTTTCCCATATATCGAGCCTTGGTGGATGAGTTACGTGGTAGTTGTTGCGGGTGGGAGGTACATGTATCTCATGGAATTAGTCAGGTGCCCGCAAGTTGGCTTTGAGACACCATGATTATCAAAAAAATTAAGGATAAAGTTATTAATAGAATAAAACAAAATTACCAATGTAAACTACTTTCTCTTATTGAAATCATGTTAGCAAGAGAGGCTGATTCTAATGCCTCGGTTTATGAAATGGAAGAGAAGAGACGGGGTATGTGGCGAGACAATTTATAAAATCCCTGCTGGCAAGACAAGCATTTATGCTTCATAGGGGCTTAGCCAACGGCTCTCACATCAGATATCAACAGTTAAAGGAGGGTAGCCTGAGAAACATTACTATGCCTCTTTGGTACTTTATGGAACGAAAGATATACAAGATTGTTTCAGAGTAGTATGGTGTAGAAATGCAAAGTGGCGGACCTGTAGTCACCCAGCACCCACTACCTTTTGTGTCAACATTCTTATTTATGTACTAAAATTTATAGATGTATTGAAATATATTAGCGAGCTCCCATTATATGTAGCGGTTCCGAGCTAAAAATAGTTGAGCACCATGATACAAAATTTCTAGATCCGTCACTGTGTAGAAATATTAAAAGTTATTTTCTTTGTTCATTCATATTTTTGGTAAAAGAAAATAACATGTTTCTATAATCCAAGTGGTTTGATGCATGTGGATGGCCCATTTTGGTTCATATACATCATTTGCAAATTCCTTTCCGACACTGACTGGGTGTTAAGTAATGAAATCAAACTAAAAACCCCATAAAAACACAAGACTTAATGAAAGTGGTGTACTAAGGTAAGTACAGTAATAGAAACAGTGTGCAATTAAAGTAGTCTTTCTCTTTCCATTGAGTGCTTAAACAAAGGTACCGTAGCTTGAGGATTTTATATAGACTGTAGAGCTAAGTTTTGAGAATATCAATGTTTTCAGTAACCCACCTACTTTGTATCCAAAAGTTGTACCCTTTACTTTATCATTTCCAGTCTTCAACCAAATCAAACGAACTAAAACTAGTTTTACCATCCAGTAGGACAGTGATAGAGTAACACTAGAATGAAGGATATAATATTATCAAGGAACACTTTATACCATTCCTTGTGCTCATGTGAGTACCATCAATTATAGAAATGTGTAAAAACCTCGTAAACTAAGGCAGGAGGATTTTTTCCCATTTTGTCAATACATGATGAAATGAATGCACAATCACATTTTCTTTTTACTCTTGGAAAGATAGTGCAGCAGACTTATAACCTCCACCCCAGGCACAGACGAAAAGTATAGGAACCAAAATTTTCTGATGCTTGAATTGTTTCATCAATTGCTTCAATAATGTATCTCAAAGTTGAATGTGCAAATACATATCAATGTACAGACATAAAAGGCACTAACGATATGAAATCTACTAAACATAATATTTTATCCATGTAAATATATTAGAATTAGTGTGACTCATTTGTATATGCACTCACACACGATTTAGTAAATTCTAAGGTCGTATTCTGATTCAGGCTGAACATTTCAGTCAGAATCGTGGTTGGAAGGGTAAAAATAGAGTGGCGGAGGGCGGGATCAGAAGCAGGAGGAAGTTTCATCATTCCTCGCGACATACAAAAACTGGATTTCCCACGATTTAATGGCCAAGAGGACCCTTTGGGATGGTTGAACAGATGAACACTTCTTTTCGACATAACAAACTCTTGAAGAAGAAAAAGTTGGACTTGCTTCTTTTCATTTGAGGGCAATGCACAACTTTGGTTTCTTCAATTAAGAGTCAGATCTGCCTCAACTGTCTTGGGATGACTTCAAACGTCATTGTAACCTTCGTTTTGGGCCACCAATCAGAAGTCAGAAGTTGGGAGAATTGGCTAAGTTACGTCAGATCGGGTCTGTGGCAGATTACCAAGAAACATTTGAGCAGTTAATTTCGCGGGCTGGTACACTACGCAGTCTAAAAAATTGAACTTTTTTCTTTTTTTTTTTTGAACTTTATATCAGCGGTCTTACTGATTATATAGCAATTGAGGTTGAGTTGCATAATCCTCCAGATTTGGCTACGGCGATGAGTTTATCCCGACTTTATGAATGCAAGGAACAACCCATTTGTTCGCAATTGTTAGATGCTTGCAAATCAAAGACGGCCCAGATTTCTCACCTCAACATGTCGATTTGAAGAACCAGATCCGAAATGGAGGAAAGGCGGACTTGGGGACTTTGTTTCAACTATGATGAACCATTCACTCGAGGTCATCGGTGCAAGAAGTTATTTTGGATTGACTCTATATACGATGAGGAAGAATTTGTTGGAAAAGGAAATACTAATACTTTCCACACTTAGCGCTTGAGGGCAAAGCGATTTGCGAGGGAGTAATGTTAGCACCCTTTAGTCTACCAATGGTTTACATATGGAAGATTTAAGGAAATTAGAAAGTAGATTACTTTAGCTTTTAAGTTGTGTTTTTATTTCAGTGAGCAATGTTACAATAGATTATTACAGACTTTTAGTTATTTATTTTTCTTATTTCTATGTAGCAGTTTCATTAGTGGAGGTTATTCCTCCACTTCTCATTTCAGTTGGAGTAGGAAGTTACTTCCTTGTTTTTAGATGGGTGGTTAATCCACTAGTGTTATTTTCATTCAGTGAAATGATAAGCAGAAGATTAGTCAAGTTTTTGAGTACTCATGAAGCAACGGTGTGCCATCTGCAATACACAAGGAAGTAAGATGCAGTAATCACATCATGTAGTCTAAAGTCAGACAACTATTAAATACCAAATGTCTTGAAGAGGACATACTCTATTCACGATCCCAGCAAAAAACACAACAGAACTGGTTAAGGGAAAATTCATGATATAGTCTATATCCCAAAGAAATATCACAACATATCCTTCTGTCAAAGCATCTAACCAACTTGAAACATAAAGCTTACACTCCATTTACTTAACAAAAATTAGAACATGGACTTCTACACCTCATAAAAACATGAAATAATCGATGGAATATAAATTGAAGTCACAGTTGAGGTGAAAGGTTCAAACCTAATAACTTATTTTCAAAAAAAGTAGATTTTCAGAGTGAAAAAGACCAAAAGGGCTAGTGAGAATGCTTCTTTGTAATCCTAAGAAGTTCAATGGCTCTACATTCTCCAACAAAATTCAGAACTCAATGATATTAAAATCCCAAGATCACATGATAAGGCATATCCAATCACTAATTACATATTTACAACAACAACATACCCAATGTAATCCTACAAAGTGGGAATCAAACTAGTTGCATATTTAGACTGTAAAAATATGTTTCCATAACAGAAATTATTTCTAACATTTGCTATAATTCACCGCACTTTAATCTGCTCCAATGAAATTAACATATATATATTTTATAGCCTTCATTTGTACATTTCATATCATCATCAGTGAAATAGCCACAAAGGATACGCAAAATCTTGACTTTCATTGGCTCGCTCTCTGCAATATCAAGACCACAAAAAAATTGGTAAGGCCATGAAAATGGAAATTCTAAATTCTATACTAAAATGAAAATTGAAAACTCTCTTCACAAAAAAGTAATTTGGAAGAGATATTAACTTTCCTGAGACAAAATTGATGCGTTAATCTATGGATTATGAGTTTCTGGGTGAAAATTGAACTGAAATTATCTTTCTTTTTAGGGGCATTACACGAACTTTGAAAATGGCGGAAACACTAGTGAAAAATATGATATGGGCCTGCCTTGGAAGCAAGACTGAACTAGCCCATATCTTACAACTCACATGGCCCGTTAATGATTTTAGGCCTCGTTTGGTTAAGAACAAGTTATTTTAATTATTAGAAGTATTGGAAACACCTAAATTTGACGTAAATTATTAGTTTCATCCTGAATTATTGAAAGCTTTTAAAATATTTCATTACTTGACTAACTGAACTTAAATATACCCATGATCTTGCAACATGAGTGAAATACACCTCTAAATTCTCATCAAGTTTTAAAGTGTTTTCAACTCTTCTCTCAGTTTTTTATTAAAGCCTGGCATTTTGTGTATTCGAGTTTAGTTAGTAAAGTAAATGAATGTTTTTAAGTCTCACAATAGTTCGGAGACGAAACTAATAACTTGTGTTAAGCTCATAAATATTTTTCTCTTATTTCACCCTTTAGACTTGTTTGATTGAAGATTATGTTATTTCATAATTAATTATCCCAATATTAGTTATTTCAAGATCGTTATTCTATCCTCAATGTGGAATCAAAATAAACTGTATTTTCAATATTCTCTCTCATTTCACCCTTTAGATCATCTCCAACCCCACTTTACATTACTCTTCATTCTCTATATTTAGAGAGTAAAATAGAGAATTGGATCTCCAATCACCTCTAAAAACTCTCTATTCTCTATTTATAGAGAGGTGAATAGTAGTTCTCCAAATTTGGAGAAATACTATTCACCTCTATTTCACTTTTTCATTAGTTTAATATTATTTATATTATTTGTAACTAACATATTATTTTTCATATAAGACAATTAATTAAATTTCTAATATTAGTAATTCTTTTTAAATGTAATACAACATTTTAAAAATACAATAAATGACATAATAATTTATATACAAGATAACAATACAATACATAACATAATAATTTTAAAATCACAACAATAATTTAGTAATCCGATTTAACAATATTTGGAAAAAAATTGTGTATGATCTAGAGAATTGTTGTACTTGTGAATGCGGTTGTGTTTGTTGATTTCTCCTTTTCAATTATTTGTAGTTGTTCTTTAAAATTTTAGAATAACATATAATTTTATATTACATGAAAATTATATAGAGTGATTATTTTGAAGAAAAAAAAAGAACGGATTTATATTATGAAATAAGAAAATGAAATAGAAATATAAGTAATAATATAATATTGAAGAGAGAGAAAAAGATTACTTTTTAGAGAGTTGGGTTGAGTTGTCGAAAAAAAAAATATAAAACTTTATATTTGGAGAATTTAGGGTTGGAGATACCCTTAGACTTTTTAAAAAAAAATGAATTTTTGGACATGGGGTTCGGTTATTGCTTCTCAACAATCCTTACATCAGCTGGCTAAAAAAGCCCAAATTAAATAGGGGTTAGCTGGCCCAATTTAGGAAAGACAAGTTAAGCTTCCCCAACAGTAGGGTTTACTAAAAAGAGTTCTCTTTGTCTCTCCTCCTCCGCCTCCATGTTTCTTGTCCCTTTTTTCTTGTCTTTGATCATTCTCCGCCGCTGGGACCTTAATATTCTACATTCATGATCAACGAAGTGATATCTCAGCTCACAAAGGTATTTCCATCATATTTTGTGTCTTTTCCAACTAGTTTTCCTGTTAACTTTCCATGTTTTGTAGATGTATACCCCGGTGGAGATGTGTGGAATTCACACATCCCAACGATGACGCTCCTTCGAAGTCTTTGAGTTAGCTGAGGCTTGAGTTTGAGCTTCATATGCGTTTGAAGTTGCTCTTAGGTAAGTAAGCTTCAAACACTGACTAGGTCGTCTCTTAGAAGATAGAGCTTTGATTTGTAAAATATAGTGGTTATGTAGTTCGTTGACTTATCATGTTGGGTTGATTCTTCTTGTTTTAATTCTCAATGATGGAATGTGTTGTTTATCTATGTTGAGAATTCTTCTTCTTGTGCTTGGTAGACTATAAAAGCTATGTACTTGAACTTTCTCTGCTTGATCTAGGGCAATGTTTGCCAAATAGTCTGCTAATTGATTAGCCTCCCGAAATATATGTTTTACCTGAACCTGCTTCCTTGCTATGCTTTGTTGTATATTGTCTATCTTCCAAAAGATGTGACTAAAGAATCTTCCATTGCATTAGTAACATGTGTTTAAGTGTCAATGAATCTGTTTCCATAATTATCTTTTGAAAATTTTGTATTGTGCGCATTGCATTGTTTCAACACACCCATAATTTCGGCTTCCATATTTGTAGCCTCCTTTTATCATTTTGCTTCCGCATATATTAAATCTCTCATGTTATCTTCGTATGTTGAATCCATATGAGCTCTGTCCAAGATTTTCTTTGCATGCACCATATGTGTTTGATTTCACCTAATCATAATCTGTTTTTCCCAACACATTATTCGCCAGATAGTGTGTTGGTTTGTATGCGCTTAGAGTGGTGAGCATCTCCTGTTAATTCTGAATCTCTTATCTTAGCCTTGGATACTTCATTTTGATTAACATTTGAATTGTTTGGTGACATTGCCCTAGCAACCTTATATATGTCACCTCATTTCCATATTTTCTAGCATTACTCATTTTCCATAAAATAATTACTGGTATTGCCTTGAAAATTTGTTTCACCTATACCTTCCCGGCCAATTCCACCGGCAGTAATCGGTTGTTGTAGGTGAATTCCTTTAATGTTAATACTTGCACATGAAGCTAAGTGTTTCCATAGCATTTGGGCTATGAGCCGTTAGAAATAGGTGTTGTATTGTTTCCTCCTCCTCCACATTGCAACAGTAGCATTTTGATACCATATTTACCCTCATCCTTTTAAGAACATCATATATGGGAATTCTTTGTCTCCATACTCTAAAAAAAAGAATGAAATTTTAAAAGGTAACCACCCAATTCAGAAGTTAGTCATCTATTCAATTTCTTCATTTTTTTTGCCTAGTTACATGAAATGATGACCTCACAATAAATTCCCCTTGAGAATTACCCATCCACTAGGCCTTATCTTGAGCACCCACGCTCATATTAGGACTGATATCCTTCAAAATACAACTTACCATATCGTGAGACAATAGCTGACTTAGTCTTGCTATATCCCATTGCCTATTCTGAATCATCTCTTTGACCTCCACTTCTTCCTATACTCATTTTGGTTCAATGTAATAAAAAGCACTTTGTTTAGTCCAGTTGTCCATCCGAAGCTAGTATTCTTCGCTTCTCATTTGCCATCAAATTTCATGTTCCACATCTTCCCTGACTCGTATCATTTTTCCGGACACGTGATCGGGGCGAAGCCACCTTATACTGAACCCCTTTCGGTGGAAAATTACATTAATTATACATGGTTAAAATGTTTTTTTATGTATATATAGTAAATGTCGAACCCCCTTCGGCTACTTCGTGTGTCTATTTCTACAGATTTTGAACCCCCTTATTGAAAATCTTGGCTCCGCCACGTTTGTGATGCACATCTGTTATTCGCCATTGTGGGGTGGTTTTTTTACAATATTCGTTCCACATAAATGTGCTCCATAGCGATGTCTGAGTTCTAAACAACCACCATAGTTTAGCGAAAATAGTACTAGATATATCAAAAAGGGATCGAGACCGGCCCCCCTTCCCTCTTTAGGAAGCACATTTCAGACCATGCAACCCAATGTTTACTTTTTACTTATGTATAGTCACCCTAGAAAAATTTAGCAAAAAACTGATAGATTTGATCTATAACATCTTTTAGTGGAGACATAGTTGATAGCATGTAAATAGGTATGGACTGTAGTACATGATTTATCAAAATGTATTTTCCACCAAAGGACGGGGAACCGTTATGCCATAAGAAAACCCCCGCCGCAACCTTGTTAATTAGCCCTTCGAAGTAACTATTCTTTTTTCTTCCATAATATATAGGACACCCTAGGTATGTGAAAGACAAATTGCCAGGCCTAATCCTTAGCCTTATTGTTACAATCAAAGGTGTCTTTTCATGTAAGTAAAAAAAACTCTTATCCTTGTTGATCATTTGTCCCGACACTGTTTCATAATCCCTCCAAATCTTCATCATTTGAATCATTGAATTCCTGTCTCCCGATCCAAACAAAATTGTGTCATCTGCATGGGCTATATGATTGATTTTAGGACTCCATTTTGGCATTTCAAATCCCTTAAAAGATTCTTGTTTATTAAGTTGGTTAAGACTTTTAGATAACACCTCCGCAGCTATAATAAACAAGGTTGGAGACAATGGATCCCCTTGCTTTAGTCCCCTAGTTGAGTGGAAGAAGCCATGAGTCTGTGCATTAATTAGTACATAGTACCAATTAGCCAAAATCAACCTCCAAACAATATCTATTATCACCTCTGAGAATCAGAACTTCCTTAGCACTTTTGTTAAGAATATCCAAGCCACTCTATCATATGCCTTAGCCATATCCAACTTTACCACTACATTAGCCTCTTTATTTCTTAGGTATATATCCCGTATAATCTCCTGTGCTAACAAAACGTTTTTCGTTATGCTTCTTCCTTTCACAAATTCAGACTGGTTAGGAGATATAATATTTTGGAGGCACTCCAACAATCCTCTCATGAAGCAGTCTTGATATCACCTTATTAGTAAAATTGCTCAGATTGATGGGTCTCAAGTCTTTAAATTCTTGTACAAACTCCTTTTTTGGAATCAAAACAAGGTTAGTATGTGTAATGAATTTGGGCAACTACTGCCCACCGAAAAACACTTGAACTAATCTCATGAGGTCCTCACCTTTTAGACTTGTTTGATTGAAAATTGTTATTTTATCCTCAATGTGGAATAAAAATAACACTATAATCCTGAGATAACTGACTCGAAATCAGTTATCATGTGATTTTGTCTTAACCAAACATAAAATAAACTCATCAAAAGTTAATTATGGGATTAAGTATTATCTTATTCCTCGTACCAAATGAGCTCTTGATGTGAGATAAAAATTTTTTTAAATATCCTATAATTTTTAATGTACAAAAATATAAAAGGTATATTTTGCTAATTAAAGTTCAAATCAGATTAACATACCTTCATGCACTTTATTGCAGATCAAAGTCTCATGTGAATCAAATTATTCCCACAAATTATGACTTCTAATCGTTAGATTAATTATTCAAATAAGTAAATTGAGAAGGCCCCAATTTGATGCACTTTGGATTTGAATTCTATTTAATTTAAAGTTTCAATTAATATATTCTTATGTATCCAAAAAATAAGAAATCATAGTCGTTAAAATTTTAATTTAAAAATCTATGATCAAATGAAAACAAAAAGGCATAATCTTCTAAATTGTCTTTTTATTTTTATTTTCTTATGCGATACATTGAGAATGTCCCAAAAAAATAAATACCGAGTAGTGTGATCTTAATTCATAACACTACTATATTCCTTATGTTTCATATCAAATATACACTTTCTATTTTACACGATAATTAAAAATTATTAATGGATTGATCATCTTTAAATCTATTAATGATTTTGCCCTTAGTTCATATTAAATAGCTTTTAAAAAAATATTCTTGGACTTCAAAATTTCTTTAAACTTTCGAAGGTCATATTAATTATAGGGGTAAAATGAAAAAAATAATTAATTCTATCATAATTTAATAAGTTATCGAATAAAATGAGACAAATATTTTTAATAAAGTGCCATTTAATATGGGATGGAACTGGTAGCAATTAGGTTTGAAACACATTTTAATTTCAAAATCAAATTGTATGTTTGGGAATCTTGCATTAACTTTCTTTGTCTTGCATTGGAATTTGTGCTTTTAATTTGAGATTGTTGTACGAACAAATCCGTCATTAGAATAAATGTTAATCCTCTTTTTATTTGAAGTATATAAAAATTTTAAAATATAAGGCTTAGATTAAAAAAAACCTTAGTCAGATTGCTGACAAAAGATAAACTATTTTTATTGAAGTAATAAATATAAATTAGCACTTAAACTAATACCCAGGAAGCGGGGCGTGGGGGTGCGGGGTGGGGGGGTTCAAGATTCTTTTGATTAATTTCTATTTCTTACAAATATTTGTTTATAGATTTATTTTCGAGAAAAATAATAATTCAAATTTTGTGCTATGATAAAAATTCTGTTTTCGTTAATCGTGGTAAAAATATTTTTGTTGTGTAAAATTACTCTAAATATGTCTTTATTTGATTTTCAATATATAAGTCTCAGTTAAAAAGGTTAAACGTATTCTTGTAATATACAAAATAATTCACATTTGCTTATAAAACTTTGTGAATTAGCACAATTTTTTCTAATCAACAAATACCAATAATTATTGCTCTAAATCAATAACGAGAAATGTCTTTCTTGACATTTTCTTTAATGTATAGTTTCATTTTACTAAGGTCCTTTTAAATTTCGAAAGAATTGAGTTTATAATTCGTTATGAATTTATTTTAATATTTTTATTTTATATTAAAATATCATTTCTTCTATTCAATTTGTAAGTAATGATAAGTCGTAAAATATAATTTTCAGTTAAATTTCGTTATTATTACATTATTACATTAATACAAAAGTGAGTGGGGTCGTGTAGTACTACACCATGTGGCCTGGCTGCTCCATTCTTGTCACTCTTCTTCCTTTTGAGCTTCATTTTTCCATTTCTCTGTACTATTAAACCTTTTTCTTCAGTTTTTTGCTCTCTTGGTACTTTCACAAACTTTCTTTTGTGACATTTTTTTTTCTTTTTTCATAGTTTTTTCTGAGAGATTTGCTGATTTGGGTGTGCTGTAGATTTGGGGTGTTGCACTTGTTGGTGAAGAGAGAAAGAGAGAAATGGCAGGAGGTGGAGGTGGAGGAGGAGGAGCAGCTCCAGCAGCAAAGGCAAGTGAACCAGTGCCACATCCACCAAAAGATCAGCTTCCTAATGTTTCCTACTGCATTACTAGTCCTCCCCCATGGCGTAAGTTTCTTTACATCTCTTTCCCTTTTTATGCTACCCCACTACATTGCTTTGTGTTTTTATTATCTTTTTTTTTTGATTTTGGGGTTTGATAATGGGTACTTGTTAGTTTTTTTGAGCAGACGACTGAGTGAGTGGTTCAGGTTCGAATCTCAGCTTAATGTGAGCTCATAGGAGCTTAGGGTTGGGACAATGAGGGATAGTACAGCTAACAAGTGGATTAATCGAGGTGCATACAAGCTAGTCTAAATGCATATGGTTTATGGGTTATGATTCTTGTGAACCCATTTTCTTTCTTTCTTGAAGACTGCACTGTACTACTTGATAACACAATCACTTGTTCTGGTTTCACATTTTCTATTTTCTTCAAAGGTGTGTGTCATGTTATGCTTTGGGTTCATGGGGTTTATGTTTTTAGCCAGCAAATTGGAATCTGAAACTGGTCTAGCAGCTCCCAAAATGTGCACCCTATTTTTTTGGTACTGGTTGTTTTTTTTTTTTTTAAAATTTTTTTTCCATGTCTATTTCCATTAAAGAGCATTCAAAAGGAGGAGGGCGTGGACCTTACCTCACTGTAACAATAGGAAGATTGTTAACAAGATAACAGTCTTCAAGGAAGAGTTTAGCCTATACAAAGTCTCTTCCTTAGTCTCAGGAATAATTCAACTTACAAAAAAGTTAGCCTTATCAAACCTCCTTCTAATACCAGGAAGTTGATATTTATCTAGTTGAAAGGGTCTCTTTAATTCTTTTGGAAGTTGTTGAAAAGAATAGTAAAAGTTACCCATTCCATTTGAGGATGCCATTTTTGCCAATAAATCAGCCATTTGGTTGGCCTCTCTGAAACAATGGCGTACTTGTGTTTCATCTATGTCCATGTTGAGCCTTATTTCCCTGATGATCTCTTTGAGTTTAAGGTTGGAATTGTTCTCTTCTTTTATCATGTTAGCAATAACCATAGAGTCCATCTCCAAGTCCAGTCTGTTGATATTGTTTTGATTGCACCATTGAACACCATATCTAACAGCTTCAGCTTCTGCTTGATTGTTACTTTCACAAAATATTGGAATTGAATAGTCCATTACAAGATCTCCAACTGGATCTCTAATGATACCCCCAATTCCAGCTCTGTTATTGCTTCTTAAAAAACTACCATCACTATGAGTTTGAATCTTCCCTCAGTAGGTTTTTTCCAGACAACGACCTTACAACTCACCACTGGTTTCATTCTTTCCACAGTTTGACAAATATGTAGCCATGTGTAGTTATCATCAAACAATTTGCATTTAGGGAAAGCTATACCAATAGCAGCTTTAATGTTCCACAAAATTTGAGTTTCCATTCTTTTAGTATTGAACTTCTTGGTGAAGAATCATTGGATTGTATTTCATTCAACAAATTGAGGCTAATTTGGTTGTATTGTGGATGGAGTCTAATTTGTTTATACATCTCAAGGTTTGTGTGTATCTTATAGTTGAGAAAGATGTCTCTACCATCGATATAGTCTCAACTAATTATAGAGAGCTTATGGCTATAAAGCTGACTGTATAAATTATTTCTTTGTGGACCGACATCGTATTTACTCTGCAAAGTATTTGCTTATTTTCCCTTTAGTGCTATTGAGCTAAGCGTTTTGGAATGCCACTATGTAAATGGTGAAGTTATATGTTCTAAATATTGTCTTAAATTGGTTTCACCAAGTGATTGTGGACCAAGCTGATTCTGTGTAATTGTTCGAATGTTTAATAACATCCCCTCTTATTTTTTTTAATATTTTTTGATGACAAGGGAAACCCGCAGCTGCTATCCTTTCGGTGCGCACAGGGTAAAAACCCCGCTCCTATGCAATAGCTCGCAAACCACATAGGAGAGGTAACCCGCACTAGGCAAGCCTGGTGCGACGAGCTCGACCCAAAAGGCAAACCCCTTGCTTTCGTTGGCTATGGGTTTCGAACTTGAGACCTCCAACATGGAAGTCCCAAGCTCAAACCACTGCGCCACCCCGAAGGGTACATGCCCTCTTATACCGTAACCAATCGGCCCCTTATTGTCTTATGGTACATGGCACCCAGGCCTAGCAAACCCTAACCTACCTAATATCTGACATTAATTTTTCATGTATGTATTGCATTTTAATTATAATCATATGGGTTTTCCGTTCTACTAGAAGGACTAATCCACCATTCAATTCAATACATACATAAGAATATAAAAGGTAAAATATGGGTTGTATTCATATTGGATCAACTTCTAATAAAACAAACACTACAAAGAAAAAAAGAATCTGCATATCAAAGATAAATCTTTCAACTGTAAATCCTCGAAGAAACAAAAAAAAAAAAACACACGATCCCAATCTTTAAAACATTTAGAAAATATACCCGGAAAAAAACCCATACAAATAAATCACTCAATTCTCTTTCTTTTACCCTTATCAGCAACAACAACATTCTTGTTCTCCAAGAAACGAATTCTCCAGTTGACAGCAACAAGCTTTGATTCAACTAGCGTCAAGAGATCTTTCTCTCCTTGTTCTTCTTTTGGTTACGAATCTGGTGTTGATGATTCCTTGTGCTTCTTTTCGGGTTTCAGATTTTGAGAGTAGAGATCAAGAACTTCTTTACATGCATCCAAATTGTCAGGCCAAGTTTGCAGTTCCCCATTAGGACCAGTAATAACAGTACAAACCTTGATATCATAGAGAGTTGCAAGCTCCATTAATTTCCTCTTTATGCATTCTTTCCTCACTTGATAAGACTTGGGATTGTTTGTTTTCTTCTTGCTTTGATCTTCATCTGCCAGAGCTTTGATTTTCTTCTGCCTTCTTGCAGATGAAGATCAAAGCAAGAAGAAAACAAACAAACAATCTCAAGTCTTATCAAGAAAGAATGCATAAAGAGGAAATCAATGGAGCTTGCAACTCTCTGCGATATCAAGGTTTGTACTGTTATTACTGGTCCTAATGGGGAACTGCAAACTTGGCCTGTCAATTTTTTGGATGCCTGTAAAGAAGTTCTTGATCTCTACTCTCAAAATCTGAAACCTGGAAAGAAACACAAGGAATCATCAACACCAGTACCATTACCAGGAGAAGAACAAGGAGAGAAAGATCTCCTGACGCTAGTTGAATTAAAGCTTGCTGCTGTCAACAGGAGAATTCGTTTCTTGGAGAACATGAATGTTGTTGTTGTTGATAAGGGGAAAATAAAGAGCATTGAGTGATTTATTTATTTGTATGAGTTTTTTTTCGGGTATATTTTCTGAATGTTTTAAAGATTGGGATCGTGTGTTTTTTTTCTTGTTTCTTCAAGGATTTATCTTTGATCTGCAGATCCTTTTTTCCTTTGTAGTGTTTGTTTTAGGGAAAAGGGTCAAAAATACCCCTCAACTTTGGTTTATTAGTTGACTATACCCTTGCCGTTAAATCAAAGTTATTTATGCCCTTGCCGTTACCAATTTCACCATTTATACCCCTCAATTGACGGAAATTCCCAAATTGACTCAAATTAACCAATTTTACTTAAATTACCCAATTCTAACCCGATCCGACCCACCAAATAATATAAACCCATTTTTGTTCATCTTCATTTCTGTTAATATTCAACTTTAAAATTAATTAAAAAAAAGTCCAACAAATTAACAAGCAAAAGCTGTAACAGTGCCCAAAAATACAATAATATCAAACCAAAAATTAAAATAATCAACAACAAAGTGTAATAGCATACATAAACTTGAACAACGAATACGAATGAAAAATTATTGGAGCTTGAACTCCCTAACCAAATCTGAAACACAGAGAATAGAGTGAAAAATATAAAAGAAAAATAAATCATCATAAACTATAAGAATGGAAAGAAAATAGAGGGTCACCGGAAAATGAGGGTGAAGCTCGGTCGTGGAACTGTGTTGGTGTGGTTAATTGGTTCGAGAAATGGGTTTGCTGATTTTGGCGTTGGGAGAGAGGCTGTGGTGGCTGCTGATTTGCAGAGCCTCGCCAGAGTTCATGGTCATTGTTCGTCGAAGTTGGAGCCAAAAACACATCTACAATAGAAGAAAACGTAAAAGGGGAAAAGGGAGGTGACTGGCGGCACGTAAAAGGGGAAAAGGGAGGTGACTGGCAGCACGTAAAAGGGGAAAAGGGAGGGGACTGGCGGCGGTCGCTCTTCGCTGGAGTTCGTGGATGGAGCAGGTGGTTTTTGCTAATTGATTGATAGGTGTTTTCAAATGTATTGTTTACAGGTTGTTTTTGAAAAGGAACCCAACATTAAAGATGAAGATGAACAAGATAGAACAAAAATGGGTTATATTATTTGGTGGTTTGGGTCGGGTCGGATCGGGTTAGAATTGGGTAATTTAAGTAAAATTGGTTAATTTGAGTCAATTTGGGGATTTCCGTTAATTGAGGGGTATAAATGGTGAAATTGGTAACGGCAAGGGCATAAATAACTTTGATTTAACGGCAAGGGTATAGTCAACTAATAAACCAAAGTTGAGGGGTATTTTTGACCCTTTTCCCTTTGTTTTATCAGCAGTTAATCCGATATGAATATAACCCATATTTTACCGTTTATATTCTTATGTATGTATTGAATTGAATGGTGGATTAATCCTTCTAGTAGAATGGAAAACCCATATGATTATGTTGAAGTGTATGACATCTAAAAACTTAAGCTGTTAGAGAGAGCACACTTTTAATATTTGATTATATTTTCAACACGCCCCCTCACGTGCGGGCCTAATTTTTTTATGTTGAAGTGTATGACCATCTCATCTAAAAACTTAAGCGGTTAGAGAGAGTACACTTTTATTATTTGATTATATTTTCGACACGCCCCCTCACGTGTGGGCCTAATTTTCTTATGTTGGAGTGTATGGCCATCTCATTTAAAAACTTAAGCTGTTAGAGAGAGCACACTTTTATTATTTGATTATATTTTCAACATGCCCCCTTACGTGCGGGCCTAATTTTTTTCATGGGCCAAGCACGTGAATTTTTTTTTGATTTGGGTGGCGATGAGATTCAATCTCAGGACCTTTGCCCGCTCTGATACCCTGTTGAAGTGTATGACCATCTCATCTAAACGCTTAAGCTATTAGAGAGAGCACACTTTTATTATTGATTATATTTCAACATATTATAATTAAAATGCAATAAAGACATGAAAAATTAATGTTAGATATTAGGTAGGATAGGGTTAGGGTTTGCTAGGCTTGGGTGCCATGTACCATAAGACAATAAGGGGCCGTTTGGTTACGGTATAAGAGGGCATGTTATTAAACACAATGTGTATTGACCTTCACTTGTTCTGGTTTCACTTTTTCTATTTTCTTCAAAGATGAATCACTGGCGATTTGTGTGTGTCATGTTATGCTTTGGGTTCATGGGGTTTGTGTTTTTAACCAGCAAATTGGAATCTAAAACTGGTTTGATATGGGAAGCAGCTCCCAAAATGTGCACCCTATTTTCTTGGTACTGGTTGGTGAAGAATCATTAGATTGAATCTATATGTTTTAAATTGGTTTCGCCATGTGTATGGTGGACCAAGCTGATTTTGTGTAATTGTTGGAATGCAGCTGAAGCTATTCTTCTTGGATTTCAGCATTATCTTGTTATGCTTGGTACCACAGTTATCATTCCTACAGCTCTAGTTCCCCAAATGGGAGGTGGAAATGTGAGGCCTCCAGACACATTGAACGACTTAACTACTTAAGATATGAGTTTCTCTTTTGACCTCATGTAGTGTTATACATTTTAACTGGAAGAATACCTGCCCGTTGCAGGAGGAAAAAGCCCAAGTTATTCAGACATCGCTATTCGTCGCTGGGCTGAACACCTTGTTGCAGTCTATCTTTGGGACTAGACTGCCTGCTGTGATTGGAGGGTCTTATACCTTTGTTGCACCTACAATCTCGATTATCCTTTCTGGACAATGGAATGACGAAGATCCTGTGTCGGTTAGTGTCCTCAAACACCAGTCATTTTCTCTTTATTCTTTGGATCATCTAGTGAACTTATTGGTTGATTGTCAAGGACAAAAGTTGAGATATTGGTTAACTTATATACTCCAGCTCCCAAAATCCTTTTCGAAAAGTTAGAAATAAATTACAGCCTTCCTTGTTTTTCCCTTCTTGGGTCATTTAGGTTCCCAATTCGAAACCAATTTTTTACACTCCCTGTCTGATCAGATTTTGTGGCACAATCACTCCATCACTTTTCTTCTTTTCTCTTTATTTGGTCCATATGGTGTAACAACCATTTTTTGTTACCTTTTGACTATTCGTAAATATGTTTAGTCCATTTTTTCTCATTTTTCAGCAATATGAAAATGTGTCAGTGTTTTAGGGTTGTAATGATATTTCTCCAAACAATTGAATCCAAATCACAACTTCTCAATTTTGTAAAAAATAAACAAGTACCAATTTTTTTCAATAACCAAATCCAAACACTAACAATAATTTTCCATAATATCACTTTGAGAAAAACAAATTTAAATACCATCCAATCGTCAAAAGAAGCTGATGCACAAATTTAAAGCTTTTTGGAGTAATGTGGTCATGCCAGGAGATGTTAAAAGTTTACTACAGAGCAGTGTCTAGGGTTGATAAAAGACTGAAGTTACTACAGAAGACAGTTCCTGTACATATTTTGTGGATTGTTTGGAAAGAAAAAGAGATGTTTTGAGGGAAAGGTAGAGCACCTTCCTTTTCTTAAAAATAGATGCTTACAAATTTATACTCATGGTGTAAGGGTCGTATCGTATGATAGACGGTTTAGTTCAGCTGTTTTGTTCTTTTCTCATACCTTCTTGGTACTGAGATATAATGAATTTTACATTACCTTATCTAAACAAAAAGGAAGAATAAAAAACTGATGCAGAAATAGTTTACTTTCAACTTGATAATTCATGTCAGTGCATATTCCTTTAACTTCTTTAATAGTCAGGAAGATGCTTAGAGACACAAAGGAGGTCATCCAGTGCATCTTGGTGATATTGGGTCTTAATTTATTGTTAATATTTCTCTGTTTATTCAGAAATTCAAGAAGATAATGCGGGCCACCCAAGGTGCCCTTATTGTTGCTTCAACCCTTCAGATTGTCCTGGGCTTCAGTGGTCTCTGGCGCAATGTTACAAGGTTTGTTATATCACAAGATTTCTCCCTCCATTTGAGCGACTTCTCATAATGCTACCTAACTTTACACCATCAATTAAGCACGTACTTGCCTGCTCTTGGATATTCTTATGCTATACTTTGTGAGCAAGTTCTCTAAGTCTAAGGGTCACTTTCTTGTGGTTTAAGGTCTGTTAAGTTATGTTAAGTGCTTTGTGTTCGTACAGTGTGCTAGCTCTGATTGTCATTTTACTTCATGTGGATTCTTAGGTTTCTGAGCCCACTTTCAGCTGTTCCTTTGGTTTCTCTTGTTGGCTTTGGTCTTTATGAGTTTGGTTTTCCTGGGGTAAGCAGAAACTCACCACACTTGTCTTGCATTGATATTCATCCAATGATGATTGTTGAATCTGTTTCATCTCTGTTTAGGTTGCCAAATGTGTTGAAATTGGGTTGCCAGAGCTAGTCCTTTTAGTCATTTTCTCTCAGGTGGGTTGCTTTGTCGAGATATCATATATTTCTCGTAAGCATTATTTTAAACACACAACATAGTACGATATAAGTTACACATTCTTAATAAAACACTGGTTTTTGCAGTATTTGGCACACCTGATACGTCCAGGGAAGAATATATTTGATCGTTTTGCTGTTCTTTTCACGGTGATCATTGTATGGATTTATGCACACCTACTCACTGTGGGTGGGGCTTACAATGGAAAGCCACCGAAGACACAAGCAAGCTGCAGAACTGACCGTGCTGGACTCATTAGTGGTGCTCAATGGCACGTGCTTTGCTCCTTCATTTTTCACTTTTCTAATGTACTGGCATGGGTCTAAATATTTGTGTGGATACGCACAGAATTTTTTTAGTATTTTAACATTTATGCGGTCCCAAAGATACGGAACTCCTTGGTAAAAATTACAACTTTGTAAGTGTAAGAGTGGGTCTTGCTTACATAAATTCAAAAAGGATTCTACAGCATGGTATAAAAGTTGTGTTCTAGGGAAGTGGCACATGTTAGCACAGCATAAAAAGGAAAGTAAGATGCTTATGTTGGGACATAAGGATTAGTTTCTCATAACCTATATTGCATTACAATCTTCAACATAATAACACTTTGTTTTGACATATGGCATAGACCATTGTCTTCCACTCTTGAGTCCTAGATTTTAAGAAATTTAGAGTGTAACATGTCATGAGAGATGCATCTAGGTATTTTAGCTATATGATTTTGCATGGAATGATGCTTTGTGATTTTTATTTCATCGCCAGTTTAGTCACAACTGATCAACTGGTTGTGCTGGTCTGTTATTCCCACACTGAGCATAACTGGCAGATATGGTCATGGTGCTACAGATTAGGAAAAGTAAGCACAAGTGGGTGTCCCAAAGTAACCTATCTGAGTCTTATATTATCGACTGCATAGAGTGTTTGTTGGTCAATTTTAAAAAATGGAGCATAACAAAATTTAGATTTCGTTAGCCATTTCATCTTCTCTTACTATTGGTCTTATGGTTGTGACATGGGATGCATATTGTTTGAAAAACATTCCATTATGTTCATTACTCATATAAAGTTTTTGTTGGTTCAGTATTGTTCTTAATTTGTTACTTTAGTCCATTAGGAAAATATTCCTCGAGAATTACGAGGCAACTTATTGTAATTTTAATAGTTTTCTCTCTTCTTTTACTGGCTTGAACCTGCAGGATTAGTATTCCTTACCCTTTCCAATGGGGACCTCCTTCATTCAATGCTGGTGAAGCATTTGCTATGATGATGGCTAGTTTTGTTGCTCTTGTAGAGGTTTGTTCACCTGTCAGAGCTTGGTCAAAGATATTGAAAAATTGTGAATGCTTTATTATCTTGTTCTGGCAGGTTTTGTAAATATTTTAGTTTCAGGCTGTTTTCTTTGCTAATTCCACTATGATCCGGATTGTCTTATATTTTGGCTACTTTAGTTATTGTTTTTATGAAATGTTTAGTTGTTGTTGCAGATGTTCTGAGTTACTACTTGTCAACCTTCGTCTGCTTCCTCTTTCTTTGTGCTGTCCCTTTTTTTTTTTTTTTATCTGTTTGTATCCTTTTCCAATTTTTGTGTGATTTCACACCTCCTTTTAGCCATTTTTCTGAAGAAAAAAAAGAGATACTTATAAGCTCTGAAAGAGATAGGCTGTGAACTAACTTCCTTTCACGCTTGTGCTTTGGTGTTTTCAGTCCACTGGTGCTTTTATTGCAGTTGCAAGATATGCAAGTGCCACTCCCTTACCACCATCCATACTTAGTCGTGGTGTTGGTTGGCAGGTAAACAGGATTTCTTTCCTAAAATTTCTCCTATCCCTCTCGCCCTCTTGTAAAGTGAAAATAGTAAGGGAAGTTCTGTTGCATTTCATTGAAGTGGAGCCTTACTCTGAATCAAATGCATAGAGTCTTTAGGGAGGTTTATGTGAAGCCGTAAGTAGATTAGGAGAACTACACTAAGTTGGAATGTCATCGCACTCATCCAGTATCAGCATTGTCAACACACATAAATTCACAGTAAGAATTATGAACTGTTTTTAGTTATCCCAACGCCCAACTCTAACTAGAATGCTTTATTTCCATTACTGATAAAACTAGTCAAAATCTTTGACCACTCAAATGCAATTTTGCTACCATACATTTCTATCTGTGGTCCATTTGAGTAAATTTTGCAGTTGATCCACTTTGGGTGTGACAGTACATGGCGGATATGATATTTCTTCTGTTAGTGGATATCATACGTTATGTGGTTAAGGGATTGGAACAGCCCAAAATTCCTGCATCCCTATCTAAAGATCTTTGCCTTGGAACTCAATAATTCTCTCTTGCTTCCTCACATGTTTTCTGAAAATATTCATCTTCTTCTTCCACGTGTTGTCTTTCGTTTTCTACCATTCATTTAGCAACAAATTCTTTTATCTTGGAAAATTAGACACATAAATTAAACACTTACATGCTGTTGTTACAGGAATATTCTCCTATAAACCTTTCGTGATAAGTGAGTTTTAATATGCGATAGCATGGTAGTTATCATTTTTACCAGATTACCAATTAAAACATATCAATAGATTTACTTGTATACTTTTTACACTTTCAGTGCATAGAAGTTAAACTATATTGCATTATATCATGTTTTATTAAAACTTAAATCGCATAAAAATGATAGGTATATTAAAACGCAATTAGTTGCATACTGCAAAATAAGCTATTGACACAAATTTGTGTATGACTTTATTCTAATAAATATTATCAAAATTTTGTCGGTTATGAAATACAAGGCATCATATAAGATTTATCATAACATATATATATATATATACACACACTTATACACTATTTATGCAATATCGATACATTACATAACCCGTATGTATACAATATCAATACACCTTTATATACATTTATACAATATTGATAGTTGCGTGGATTTTTTAAAAAAAAAAAGGTTTTTATGAAAAACAATAACAAAATAAGTTTTTTTTTTTAAAAAAAATTATTAACTAACGCTACCAAAAAAACAAAAAGAAGCAAAAATGACCTAATGGTCTTGGGCCGATTTAAGCTCCGTTGAGCCCATGACCCTTTTTAGCTATTTTTCTGTAAATAGAAAATTGGCTAATTCTTTTGTAAACTTTTTACTTTTTTGTATATTAATGAAATTTCCCCTTTTATAATTTGGCTTTTTATCAAGTGTTATTGACTGTCCAATTTGTCAATTCTTTGACTAGATTTGATGACTTATATTTTTATTATAGATGCTAAGTAATTAAACTTTTGCAAATCTCTTATTACATAAATCTTAAGTAACATGAGAATAATTAGTACTATAAATTAGACTCACAACAACACAAAAATACACAAACCAAAAAAGAAACAAAGACCTCATGAGTCATGACTTCCCCATTATTTATAGCATGTTTCCTACTTATTTTCTCGTGTTCAGTTAGTTCACAAACCATCTTATACTCAGTTAATATCGAAAACAAAGCTTCAGAAGCAGCAGTAATCCATTGTTTTTTGAGAGGGAAAAATGTTTTCCAAAGTAAATTAATTCCTGGAAGTGGTCCAAATTACATCGATATTCCCATAATTCCCAAAGGAGATAACACACTCACTTGTGATGTAGATTTAATTGTTTTATTAAAAACATGGTCATTTTGAGTTATTTAATTTTGATAGAGATAAGGGTAATTGTGAAGCTGTTGGACATTTTTGTCGTTGGGAAATTCAAGATGGAGGAATGTGTATGGGATCTGGAACTAATTGTAAGCTTTTCTTAGAGTGGAATAAGTGATTGATTTAATCTACAATTATATCAATTAAGAATTTTTTTTATCACTATATAGTTGAGTTTTTCTATTTGAATTATGCATGTTTTTACGAAATGGTTTTTTTTTCAAAATTACAAGAAAACAACTATAACTAAAATCAACCTTTTTGTGGCGATTGTAGTCACTCAAACGCACATATAATTGCCACAAAACCCTAAAATCCTTTACTCTTATGGCGATTAAATGAGTCATCACAAAAAAATGTAGTTTTTGTAGTATAAACATGATGGTTTGGAGGTCTCTCTTTGGGTACATAGTCATCATTGTTATAAGGAAGCGTTTTATATTCTAGAATGGACTTTTCAACATATATTTAAAGTTAGTCAGACACTAATATATATACCAAATTCTGAATGAGAAACCAAAAAAACAAAAACAATACCATAGGTTCACCTTAGACATGAGATAAATAATATCCAAGAGTAGTGTCTTGGTTGTTCTCTAATACAGCCTACACATTGATGCAATTAAATAAAACAAAATAAAATAAAAGCTCGTATTAAAAAATAAAGGAATAAATCAATTCATGGCGATTAATAATCCAGCAAGGTCAAAGGATAAAATTTAATTATATGATCCAATAATCTATAGATTTATGTAACATTAATAAGTTAGTCAGATTTAGGTGTGAATATACAAACTCAATCGAGCTAGGTCAACTATATTAATGCCAACTCAATCCTATATGTATAGATCCTATACATATAACTTATAAGTCCGTACTAATAGTAGTATTCTTTCTATTTTTTTTTAAAAGTTATTAAGAAATTAAAGAAGATTTTAATTGTTGTGATTATAAATTAAAGATAATGTTGAATGTAATGTACTTTAATTTTGTGGTAAATTATACATGTCGCGTGTTTGAATTACTGAGTTATCCAAAAATAAAAAAGAAGAAGAGAAGAAACATTCTTTTTGAAATGGATTAAAAAGAGAAGTAAGAAAAATAAAATAAATTAAAATAAAACAATGAAGGGTGTTCACAGCTTGGATAAAAATCTATTAAATAAACAGATTTTATTTGCGTTTGGTTTGATTTGGTTCCTTTTCTAATTGTTTCACTTTTTTTGCGGAAATAACGAATATTTATGTCGTTTTACCATTTTTTGTTTATTCATTTATTTATTAAAGTGAAAATACATGATAGTCAAATAAACATGATATAAATACATTACATAATTGTTTATATAATCTCGATACTAGTTTATATACTATTTATCTCATATTGATACACATTTACTCCATTTATGCAGTATCAATACACTATATAACTATCTATACAATAGCAATACACGTTTTGTAAATATTTATACTATATTGAATTATTGATACATGGAAAAGTTTATTTTGTTTAAAAAAATATTTTTTTTATTTTAAAAAAACACTTTTTTTTTAAATAACGAACACTGGAAAAAAAAAAAGGGAAGCAAAATGGCCTAAAGGTCTTGGGCCGATTTAAGTTCTGTTGACCCTGTGATCCGTTTTGACTATTTCTTCTCTAAATTTTTGTATTTTTTTTGTTTTTCTGTATATTAATGAAATTTACTTTTTCTGTATGACTTATATTTTTATTATATATAGAAGATAAGAAGTAATTAAACTTTTGTAATAATTACAATTATAAATTAGAGTTGCATCAACACAAACAAAATACACACATCGAAAATGAAAAAAAAACTCATGACTTCCTCGTTATTTATAATGTGTTTTCTACTTTTTTTTCATGTTCGGTTAGTTCGAATTCCATCTTATATACAGTTTATATCGAAAATCAAGCTTCAAAAACAGCAGTAATCTATTGTCTTTTGAGAGAAAATGTGTTCAAAAGTATATTAAGTCCTGGAAGTGGTCCAAATTACATCGATATTCCTATAATTCCCAAAGGAGATAACAAAATCACTTGTGATATAGATTTAATTGTTTTAGCAAAATTACATGTTCATTTTGAGTTATTTAACTTTGATAGAGATAAAAATAATTGTGATGATGGACATTTTTGTATTTGGGAAATTCAAGATGAAGGAAAGTGTATGGGATCTGGAACTGATTGTAAGCTTTTCTTCATGTGGAATAAGTAATTGATTAAACTACAATTATATTCAATAAGAAAAAAAATATTAATTATTACTATATATATAGTTGAGTTTTTCTATTTGAGTTGACTAATTAATTTAATATTTGATATATATATATATATATTCAAATCGCGGAATCATTAATTTTTCAAAAATATAAGAAATAACACTACAATCAGAATCAGCCTATTGTGGCGACTAAATGAGTCACCATAAAATAACATAGTTTTTGTAGTATAACTATAATGAGATCGGAGGTCTCGAGTTCAAATCTCCTTGAATACAAAATTATCATTGTTACATAGTACTTTAATTTATTTTTTAGATAGGGCTTTTCAATACAAATCTAAATATAATTAGACTTTAATATAAATATTGAATATCTATAAAACACACAAACTACAAAATGGGTTCACCTTAGACATGAGATGAATAATATCCTGCTGGTTGTTCCCTAGTTAATATATAGTTAAAGCCTAAACATTGATGCAAGAAAATAAAATAAAATATCATATTTAAAAACAAATGAAT
The DNA here is from genome assembly GCA_029007595.1 of Solanum commersonii. Lineage (NCBI taxonomy): Eukaryota > Viridiplantae > Streptophyta > Magnoliopsida > Solanales > Solanaceae > Solanum > Solanum commersonii. Next base: position 28,759 of record JAJTWQ010000545.1, read on the forward strand.
AAATCATTCACGGCTATTAATAATCCAACAAGGTCAAAAGATAAAAAATTAATTATATGACCCTATAATTTATAGATTTATGTAACATTAATAAGTTAGTCAAATTTGGGTGTGAGTACACAAATCCAAATTGAGCTAGGTCAACTTTATTAATTCGAACCCAATCCCATTTATAGATCTTATAGATATAACTTATAAATCTATACTAACAACAATATTCTCTCTGCTTCAACTTATTTTCTTTAAGTGATTTAGTTTGCAAATGATCAATATATATATATATATATATATATATATATATATATATATATATATATATATATATATAGAGAGAGAGAGAGAGAGAGAGAGAGAGAGAGAGAGTTATTATTAAGAAATTAAAGAAGATTTTCTATTGTTGTGATTTTAAACTAAAGATAATGTTGAATGTAACGAAATGTACTTTAATTTTGTTGTATATTATACATGTCACGTGGAAAAATTGAATTACTGAGTTATCCAAAAAAAAAGAAGAAAAAGAAACATTCCTTTTGAAGCGGATTAAAAAGAAAAATAAGACAAATAAATTAAATTAAAATAAAATAATTAAAAGAAACACTTTTTTAAAAAATAAAAAAATAACGAACACTGAAAAAAAAATAGAATTACTTATTTTATTTTTTTGTAAAAGTGCATGATCCTTTTTGACTATTTTTTCTGTAAATAAAATTACTTTTTTTTTTTGTAATTTTTTGTTTTTCTGTATATTAATGAAATTTGCATTTTTCTGTAAATAGAATTACTTGTTGTATTGTTGGACTAGATTCGATGACTTATATTTTTATTATATATAGAAGATGAGAAGTAATTAAATTTTTGTAATAATGACTATTATAAATTAGAGTCCTATCAACATAAAAAAAAAAGACACACATCAAAAATGAAAAAAAAACTCATGACCACCCCATTATTTATAACATGTTTCCTACTTATGTTCTCACGTTCGATTAGTTCAAATCCCATCTTATATAAGGTTGATATCAAAAATAAAACTTCAAAAATAGCAGTAATCTATTGTTTATTGAGAGGAGAAGTTGTGTTGCAAAGTCAAATAATTCGCGGAAATGGTCCAAATTACATCGATATTCCTATAATTTCCAAGGGAGACAACAAACTCACTTGTGATGTAGATTTAGTTGTTTTATCAACAAAACATGTCCATTTTGAGTTATTTAACTTCGATAGAGATAAAAATAATTGTGATGATGGACATTTTTGTATTTGGGAAATTCAAGATGAAGGAATCTGTATGGGATCTGGAACTAATTGTAAGCTTTTTTTTCTGTGGAATAAGTAATTGATAAAACTACAATTATATTCATGAAGAAAAAAATATTAATTATCACTACATAGTTGAGTTTTTCTATTTGAATTGACTAATTAATTTAATAATTGATATATACATTCAAATCGCGGAATCATTAATTTTTCAAAAATATAAGAAATAACACTACAACTAGAATCAACCTTTTGTGGTGACTAAATGAGTCACCACAAAAGAACATAGTTTTTGTAGTATAACTATAATGAGTTCGAAGGTCTCAGGTTCAAGTCTCCTTGAATACAAAACTATCATTGTTAGGGATCACTTTATTTCTCAGAGTGGAATTGTCAACACAAATCTAAATTTAGTCAAACTTTAATATAAATATCGAATATCAAATAAGAAACCAAAAAACAAATAAACTATAGAATGGATTCACCTTAAACCTGAGATGAATAAAATCCTGGTTATTCCCTATTTAATAGTTAAAGCCTAAACATTGATGCAAGAAAATAAAATAAAATCTCATATTTAAAAATAAATGAATAAATCATTCATGGCGATTAATAATCCAATAAGGTCAAAAGATAAAATTTAATTATATGATCGCATAGTTTATACATTTACGTAATTACATTACATTAATAAGCTAGTCAAATTTAGGTGTGAGTACACAAACTCGATCGACCTAGGTCAACTATATTAATGTCAACCCAATCCTATATATAGATCCTAATCCTATACAATATAAGTCTATTCTATTTAGCATGTAGTTTCAACAATAAAATCCTAAACCAAAAATATTTTTCAATCTTATGGATTCAATACCATGTGTTAAATTAAAATAATTGAAAAAAATAAGATTTGTTTTAACTAATTAAAACAAAAAAAAAAAATTAAGGAGAAATGTGTTTTTGGATATTACTAGTGGTAGCAGGGGCCAGGCAGACTTTGGATATATATTAGCTGTCCATAATGAAGGATTGTTCTGTCAAGGATTTAAGTATATATAAAAAGAGAGAATTGTTATATAAAAAAAAATTACAAGTGAATACATTAAAATTAATTATTTTTAAGTAATCTAATTATATATTAAACTCAATTGTGGTTATTAATGTCTTTGGGATATAATATAAATCATTGGACGCGTGTCTGAGTTTAAGACTTAAGATGATTTTGTTGTTCCCGATAGGACAATAACTTAGTTTTTGTACATTAATCCAACTTTATTAATCAATAATTTAACTTAGTTAGCATATCATGAATATGACATTTAATTCAAATTTAATATAGATTTATTAATAAAACTTCATTCTTTGCAAAGACAAAAATAAAATAAAATCATATTACATGAATCTCAAGTAACATGAGAGCATTTGTTATAAATTGTCACATCAACACAAACACTCACACAAAAACAAGAAAAAGCCATCATGTCTTCCCCATTATTCATCGTATGCTTCGTACTTATTTTCTCATGTTCACTCAGTTCACAAATATCGTACAGGGTTGATATTAAAAATATAGCTTCAATAATAGCGGAGGTCCATTATTTTTTAAGAGGAAAAGATATGGTTAATCTCGATTTATTTCATATAGAACTTTTACACGTGTGTTGTAGTTATATTAAATTTATACAAGAGTTATACAATTTTTTCTCACCTATTCTGTCATTCTATACCGTTTTCATATAAGAAAATTGTGAGCGAAATTCTAAGCCTCAAGAGAGATATAGATATTTCATAATAAATTTTATACACAAAATGTGAGCAAAGTTTTAAGTTTTGAGCAAGATATACATATCTTATATTGATTTTATTCTATTTTCATACACAAAATATTGATAGAATTTTTTATGCCTTTGAGCGAAATATTTAAGTCCGAGTGAAATTTATATATATTTTATGAAAGATATTCTGTTGTATTTTGTGTATTGTTTTTTTTTTTTGCTACATTTCGTAAATATGAGTCTAGTTATATATATATATATAAACATGATAAATTGAAAGGTTTTAGACGAATTATTTGGGCTCAAGACACCCATTTTCTTACTTTTATTTTTATATTGGAAAAATAATGCAAAATGTTCATTAAATTAAAAAAACAATTCACTTACACAAAAAATAATTCACCTTCAAATAGTCGCTCATCTATTTGGTTTACAACTGGGAATGTAAATTTGGCCATTTTCCTTGTTTTAAAAAAAAAAATCCTTTATTTCTGTTTTTTTTTTGCCGTGCTATTTAAAATAAAATAAAAAATTGTGTAGATTTATTATGTTTTATTTATTAAGGTGGGAATGTATGATAGTCAAATAAATATTGATATTATACCATACATAATTATTTATATAATATTGATACACAATTATACATTATTTATACAATATCGATATATATATATAATATTGATACATACTTATACATCGTTTATACAATATTGATACATTACATAATTATCTATACAATATCAATACATGTCTCCTACTTATTTTCTCATGTTCAGTTAGTTCACAATTCATATATTCAGTTGGTATCGAAAATAAAGCTTAAAAAATAGCAGTAATCGATTGGTTTTTGAGAGGAAAAGTTGTGTTCCAAAGTAAATTAATTCCCGGAAGTGATCTAAATTACATCGATATTCCTATAATTCCCAAAGAAGATAACAAACTCACTTGTGATATAGATTTAATTGTTTTATCAAAAAAACATGCCCATTTTGAGTTATTTAACTTTGATAGAGATAAGGATAATTGTGATCCTATTGGACATTTTTGTATTTGGCAAATTCTAGATGAAGGAACGTGTATGAGATCTGAAACTAGTTGTAAACTTTTCTTTCCCTGGAATAAGTAATTAATTAAACTACAATTATATTCAATAAGAAAAAAAATATTAATTATCACTATATAGTTGGGTTTCTTCTATTTGAATTGACTAATTAATTTAATATTTGTCCATTCTAATTGTGAAATTGTTAATTTTTCAAAAATATGAAAAATAACGCTACTTGTGGATATTGTAGTCACTCGAATGAGCATATAATTGTCACAAAATCCTAAAATCCTTTGCTTTTGTGGCGACTAATTGAGTCACTGCCAAAGAACCTAGTTTTTGTGGTATAACTATAATGGGTTCGGAGGTCTCGAGTTCAAGTTTCTTTGGGTATAGAGTCATTATTATTAGGGAGCGCTTTATGTATTAGAGTGAACTTTCTAACACAAATTTAAATTTAATCAAACTCCAATATATATATCAAACGTTGAATGAGAAACCAAAAACAAAAACTGTATGATGATTAATGGGTTCACCTTAGACATGAGATAAATAATATCCAAGAGTAGCGTCTGGTTGTTCTCTAGTAGTCAAAAGCCTAAATTTTGATGCAAGAAAATAAAATATCACCTTTAATAGTAAATGAATAAATCAATTCATGGAGACTAATAATCCAGTAAAAGTCAAAAGATAAACTATACGCTCCTTACGTGCGGGTTTGATATTTTTATTTAATTACTGTACGCTCCTTATGTAGGGGTTTGGTTTTTTTCCATGGCCAAGCATGTGGAGATTCTTTTTAATTTTGGATGGTAATGAGATTTTTTGTTAGAGAAAATACACTTTTATTATTTAAGTATTTTCTCATTATGTTAACATTAATAAGTTGGTCAAATTTAGGTGTGAATACACAAATTTGATCGAGCTAGGTCAACAAATTAATGCCAACCCAATTAATTCTATAGATAGATCCTATACATATTAGTCCATTCTATTAGTAGTACGATCTTGGTTTCAATTTATTTTTTTAGTTTTGACTTGTTATATAGTTTTAGAAAATTAAAGTAGAATTTTGATTGTTGTGATATTAAACTAAAAATATGTAGAAAATATTATTTAATTTTATGATTTTAAACATTTCATGTGAAAAAATTTAAATCAATAAATTGCCGAAAATTGTGAGGAAGAAACACCCTTTTTAAAAAGGATTAAAAAAGTAAAACATATAAATTAAAATAAAATTATGGAGTATTGTTTTATGAAGTAATAAAATTACTTCAATTTTCACAACCACTTGTTACTTGGTTTACTTTATATGTCTTATTATTGTGTTGTTCGTTTTAATTTTTTCATGATTGATTTTCTTTAATTACATTTTTTTCAATCAGTATCAAAAATCATCTCTAATTAATCCAACCTGATAAATCATAAAAGATGAAGTATATAAGGCATATCTAGGTTAAGTATAACAATTCAAAAAACGAAACCATTACTAATGATTTTTAAGTATACAACCTACAAAAACAATTGAATACCATGATTTAAATAAAATTTATGAAGTAATATAAATTCAATGTTGATTTAAGTGAGAACTGAGAAGCATATCTTTTATGTTATTGTCAAAAAACAAAAAAACTGAAATGTCAACAAGTGATGAGTACTTCATTGTCATCTTATCTGGTTAGGCCCACCCACCACCACCATTGCCTTAGATCCCTTTACTATTAACATCTTTCGTGTTAAAATTACTCATATTCGATATTTATATTAATTTAATAAATATATAATATTTATAGGTTTATACATAAATCTATTGCTCAATTATAGTATGTATTATCATGTTAATTATTAAGATTATATTTTATGATTTGACGTAAATATTAAGTATGAACGTAAACATTTATGATTGCCTTAGTTCTACGTAACAAAAGAAATATCAAGAAACCTAATATTGACCACTCATCAACAATAGCCCCACCACCCCAATCTGATCATAACGAAAATGAAAGATCACGACTTAAATGAGCATGTGCACCTTGGGATATTCAAAGAAAAGGTCCACTTTTACTCTTTAAAGCAAATTAAAATAAAATTTCATAAGGGAAATTTGAAGAAGATAGAATGCATGAATGAATCTGATTTTAGTAATATGTAAAAATATAACATATGAGTCTAACTCAATTCAAATACTAACTCATAAAATGAGAATTAATTTCAAACCATCAGTCCATTATCTCAATCAATGTGGACTCTAACCCACGCTAACACATGAAAAAGATGGATAAGTGATGTTACTAATCATACATTACCCAATAAAGCACAATTTCCACTTTGGAGCTATTTTTTCTTCTTTTTCCACTTACATTCATTTCAGGATTTCTCTCCAAAAAAATAGTAATATTATTTTCTTATCAATTTATTCCAAAAATAATTATGCATGTCTTCATTTGAATTATAATTTGAATTAAAATCAACATATTACTTTTAAATGAAAAAAAATTCATAATCACACAAATATTAGGTCGGGGAACATCTTCATCAGAACCCCTTTCATAGTAAACTCACTTATATATAGGTTATATATAGGTTAAAATTGTAGATGTTAAATCCTTTCGACTTCTTTGTATGCTCATTTCTTTATATAGTGGCTTTTATAAGAACAAAAATCACTCATCTAATTACTCCCTGCGCCATTTTTTTGCGGTTACGTAGATCAGTTTTCTCTACGTAACAGTCTTAAACTGTGAGGTGATTGTATCGAGTTATGGCAAATCGTAATGTACCAATCCCACGTCGACAGCTGTACATCGGCGGAGAATGGAGAGAACCGGTCAAGAAGAACCGGATTCCGATAATCAATCCGGCTACTGAAGAAATCATCGGTACGTCAGTAGATGATTAGCATACTCTACTCTATCCGTAATTGTAATCTGATCGTAATTCTCACTTTTTTTTTTCCTGTTGAATGTTGGTGAAGCACGTGAAAATACTTTTGTTCCGATGAGAGATTATGTTTAAATTGGATTTTCAGGGGATATTCCGGCGGCTACCGCGGAAGATGTGGATATAGCTGTGGAAGCAGCACGGAAAGCGATTGCTAGGGATGACTGGGGTTCTACAACAGGGGCACAACGCGCAAAATATCTCCGTGCTATTGCTGCTAAGGTTGTGTACTGTTCTGCATTGGCATCTTAATTTTACATATTCATTATTTTTTCAGGAATTTTATTAGAACCCTGGAGTCTGGATGAAGGCAGTTACAAGTCCAGAAACAGAGAAATTATCTATATTTCAATGCTAATTTCGTAATTATGTATGAGTTCGGAACAGTGTGAGCTCAAATTATACAGGATTTAGGAACTGTATTCTCTGAGTTACATCGAGATCGCGGTTCCTTCTGTCCTTGAAGGATTGAACTCAGGTGTAGTGAAACTTTTAGGCGTAAAAGCTAGTTGATTGTCTCTAAGTACTGCTAGTGTGTCGACAGATAATTAAAGCTTTCTCCATTGAAGGATAGCTAGCTCTGAGAATGCCAAGTCTACTACGTACATAAAATTCAATTTTCATTTTTTATAGATAAACTGTTCAGTATTGGAGTGAAACAAGTCTCCAACTGGTAAACGATTTGATTTGAGATTAAAGCATAGTAATAGGTTTAGTGTATATGTAATATTACATTTGTGATTCCTCCATGTGAGCGCCTTTTAGATTGTCCTAAGCACAAATTTTATCCGCTATAGATGCCTGAAAAACTGTGCAGCTGTAGATGTCGTGGAGGAGTCATTTTAGGGGCATCTACCTTACTACTTTGAGAAAACAGGAAATTTCCACTCAAGTAGATTATGTTCTTGGATGCTAGTGAGCTGCTGTATATATTGCATTTCACCTGGTGTTGGCAAGATATTGGGACATTCTTCAGGACTAATTGACTATTCTGCCTTTCTTTAAATGATTCATTTGCTAACTGTTTTTGATTTTTTCTTTCATAGGTACTGGAGAAGAAATCTGTACTTGCAACACTTGAATCCCTTGATAGTGGAAAAACATTGTTTGAGTCTGCTGCAGATATGGTACTTTCTTGCATAAATGAGATAAATATATAGTTTGCTTCAACTTGATGTACACATATTTATTCTATGGGCTGTCTTATATTTCAGGACGATGTCGCAGGATGTTTTGAGTACTATGCAGACCTCGCTGAAGCTTTGGATTCGAGAAGGAAGACTCCTGTCAATCTTAATTCGGATTCATTTAAAACTTATGTTCTTAGAGAACCTCTTGGTGTTGTGGGATTGATAACTCCATGGTAGGTGACATTTTTCAGAGTTATTACGGGTTTTTTAGTTTTACAAACCACATATTGATCAGGCAGATGTTTGTGGTGAAACTTCTGCATTTCACTAATGTTTTCTGTACATTTATATATCCACTGGTTGTTTTCGTGTCATTGACAAGCTAAAAGTAAGTCATTATACTTTATCTGAGGTGGTCTGGTTAGTTCTTAAAATGTTGAAATATGGCGAAAATGAAGAATATTCAGTTAACCTAGTTGTCTCCTAGTTCAACAATATATTTCATTGGAAAAATTGGACCATAATCCTAATAAATGAACAATGAGAATGACATTCAAGTATACTTTTTCAAGTCAATGATCCTTTTGTTTTCGTAATGAAGGAATTATCCATTGTTAATGGCCATATGGAAAGTTGCCCCTGCTCTGGCTGCTGGTTGTGCAGCAATACTTAAGCCGTCTGAACTAGCATCAATGTGAGTCCTTATAACACATCATCTTCATTATCTATATCCTTGATCCGCATCATTTGCTTCTTTAATTAAATGACTCTGACATTCAATTGTAGTACCTGTTTGGAGTTGGGTGAGATCTGTAGAGAGATTGGTCTTCCTTCTGGTGCCCTTAACATTTTAACAGGATTGGGGCCTGAAGCTGGTGGTCCTTTGGCATCTCATCCTCATGTGGACAAGGTTTGCCTGTTTCCTTTTCGAGTTTTGTATATTTATCGAATCTCACATAAAATATGTTGAAATGATTTTAAAAAAATTTGGTGACAGATTTCATTTACAGGAAGTGGACCTACAGGATCTAAGATCATGACTGCTGCAGCTCAACTAGTTAAAGTACGCTTTGTCGTAAATAAGTAATCTTTTAGGTTCTAACTGGCAAAAAACTTGCTGGCGTGAGGGTGGATTAATTATTGCTAAGCCCTTATGTTTCATTTGCAGCCAGTTAGTCTTGAGCTTGGTGGAAAAAGTCCAATAGTTGTGTTTGACGACATCGATAACCTTGATATAGGTTTGTTCTTTTTAAATTGTACACACGACCATTTGGTTAAGAAGTTAACTTCACCCTTTTGTTTAGGAATATAATCTTGGTTCTTGATCCTATGTTCTTCGTTGTCTAATGCAGCTGCTGAGTGGACTCTTTTTGGTATCTTTGCGAATACTGGTCAAGTTTGTAGTGCAACATCACGGCTTATAGTACAGGTAACAAGTGTTAAATGTGGATGAGGTCCACATATTTAGTCACAGTGTTTTCCTTTGGTTAACTCGGTCCTGGATTGGCACTATTTACAAATTATCTAGGAAGTACCTCTCGGAACACCTCTCTGTGTGTGTATGTTCGTCAAGTCATATCGTGCTTGGTAGTGTAATAGGAATGTGAAGTTCAACTCTTTAGCACTTTGTGAGAGAGGATTATGCCTGAGAGAAGATCACCAAAATTGCCACTCAGAGATTCAAATTGTGTGACACTGTCTGACCTGCCTATTTCTTGGAAAAATTTGGGACTCCAGTTCATCTACTTTGTTTTCTTATGAACAAAAAGATTGTTCAGGGTGGGAAAGATAAATTTATTTCCTAAACGTGAGCTGATGTGGATTGCTAGGGTGCAATTTTAAAAAAATAAATTGGATATCAATTGATTTATCTAATGAAAAAAACTTTATAAAGTTAGAAATTGCATGGAGAGTACTATCAAATTACATACTAGAATTCAGTAAATAGTAAAAAGGTGTAGCAAATATGAGTATATGAGATGGGATGTGGCCTTCCCAAGAAAAATATGATCTAGTAGATGTTTTACTATACATAGCATATCAATGCCAGGCGTGAATGCTGATTACATTAGTTCTAACTTACAAAACCTGTAGCATTTCCCGGTCTTTTTGATGTATTCTTTTGTGGTATTTTCCTTTCTGTTATCTACCATGTTGATACTTTTCTTAAAATCAAATTCTGAATATTCCAGGAAAGCATTGCTTCTGCATTTTTGGACAGGCTGCTTAAGTGGACCAAAAACATCAAAATCTCCGATCCTTTGGACGAAGACTGCAAGCTTGGTCCTGTCGTCAGTGCTGGACAAGTAAGAAATCGCATGTAAAATAGGATATGTGGTTCTCTAACTATAAAGTGCTTCATAAACAAAACGTAGATGTTTAATACTGAGTTGACACAGTAACTCATTAGACGACACTGCTTTTGGTTTGTTATTTTCTAGCGGATCTTGTAGATGGAGTGGTCACACAATTTGTAGACAATATCTATGCACTAATTTTTGTTAACGTGCAGTATGAGAAGGTATTGAAGTTTATCTCAAATGCCAAAAGTGAAGGTGCAACCATTCTTTATGGTGGTGAACGGCCTCAGGTAAAAAAAATCCTTTTTAGCAAAAGCCTGCAGATGCTTTAATTAGTTTGTCAATCTTTTGTAAAACAACTGTATTGAACGTGAGATTACTAGCCATATGGGAGCAGTTGAGGGAAGAATCGAGAATGAAAGAGATACAGAGGAAAAATGAATTAACCGACTTGCTTTCTCATTATCCCAAAGGTTCTATTTATACACAGCTAACAACTAACAGAAAATTAATTGCTTGGTAACTAACTCACTAACAAACTTATTAACAAACTAACTACATCAGCTAATTATATACAATATTTATTTCATCACTCCCCCTCAAGTTGGGTGATGGAATATGTCCAACATTCCCAACTTGAACAACATATCACTGTGTAACTGCTTTCCTAAAGCCTTGGTGAAGATGTCTGCCATTTGTTCTCTACTTGCTACGTATGTTGTTTTGATAAGCCCCTCCTGTAGTCTTTCTCTAATGAAATGACAGTCTATTTCTATGTGTTTTGTTCGTTCATGATACATGGGATTCGAAGCAATTTGCATAGCTGCTTTATTGTCACAATGAAGCTCTATAGGCAGATCAATCTGAGCACCAAGTTCCTTTAATAACCCCTGCAACCATACCAATTCTGCCACTGTTGTTGCCATACTTCTGTACTCAGCTTCTGCTGAACTCCTTGAGACTGTGTTCTGTTTCTTGGACTTCCATGATACCAAAGATTCACCAATTTTAATACCAAAACCTGTGATAGATTTCCTGGATAGTACACATGATGCCCAGTCTGCATCACAAAAGGCATTGATTCTGCCTGACCGTGTACTGCTCATAAAAAGCCCCAAACCAGGTTGCCCTTTAATGTACCTTACTACATGTATTGCTGCATCAAAATGAGACTTCTTTGGGGCATGCATAAACTGACTCAAATGTTGCACAGCAAATGAGATATCTGGCCTTGTCATGGCTAAGTATAAGAGTCTTCCAATCAATCTTTGATACACTCTTCTATCCTCTAACTCAGCATCACCAGTGATATTAAATTGAGTGTCATACTCTAGGCTCGTCAGCTTCTGATTCTGCTCAAGAGGAGTTGTAGTTGGTTTTGCTCCAGCTAAACCACACTCTGACACTAACTCTAAAGCATACCTCCTTTGATTCATTAAGATTCCACCCTTCGACCTTGCAAATTCAATGCCAAGGAAATACCTTAACTCTCCGAGATCCTTCATTTTAAAGTTATGATGCAAGATGTCTTTTGCTTCTTGAATTAATTTCTCACTATTTCCAGTGATCAAGAGATCATCCACATATACCAAAATGATTGCAATACCACCAGTAGCATTTGTTTTAGTAAACAGTGAGTAGTCCAGTTTGCTTTGTGTAAACCCTGAGTGTGTGAGAGCATTGGTTAGTTTCAAATTCCACTGCCTGCTGGCCTGTTTTAAACCATATAAGGATTTGAGCAGCCTACAAACTTTGTTCTCCCCTTGGCTGCCAAAGCCGGGAGGCAGGGTCATATACACGTCTTCAACCAGATCACCGTGGAGGAAAGCATTGTAGACATCCATCTGGAAAAGGGACCAACCTGATTGAGCAGCCAAAGCCACAACACATCTGACAGTGACCATTTTAACAACAGGAGAAAAAGTGTCATGATAATCTAAGCCTTCCTGTTGAGTGAAACCTTTTGCAACTAGTCTAGCTTTATACCTCTCAATACTACCATCCGCTTTGTACTTGATTTTATATACCCATTTACAACCTATAGGTACTTTGCCCAAAGGTAAATCAACAATTTCCCAAGTGTTGTTGTCACTAAGGGCTTGTATCTCTTGGTTCATAGCAAGGATCCAACCACTGTCCTTTGCAGCTTGTGCGAAAGAAGAAGGTTCAGTCATGGAAGAGGACAGTGTTGAAAGATAGGACTTGTAAGAAGGAGTGATGTTAGAGTATGACAAGGAAGTAGAGATAGGATGTGGGGTCTTGGAAGAGGTGATATAATCAGTGTGCCAAATGGGAGGTTTGATGGATCTGGATGATCTTCGTTGAGGGACAAGAGAAGGAAGGGGCAAAATAGGTGGTGTAACAGTTTCAAGGGCAGGAGATGAGAAAGACTGTGGTGAAGAAGTGTGATGAGGATCAGAGGATGGAATAGGGAAGCAATCATCTGTAGGATGAGGGAATGGAGGGAGAGGAGTAGGAAAACAAGAAGGATGAGATGGAGGAAGAGAATCAAGAAAAGTGTGTTTAGGATGTTTGAAGGGAAAAATAGTTTCTCGAAACGTAACATCTCTGTTGACAAAAAAAGAACCAGAAGCAATGTCATAAAGTCTGTAACCTTTTTGAGTGTCGGAATAACCCATGAAAACTGAAGGGATAGATTTAGAGGAGAATTTGTCAGTGACATTTGGTTTGGTGGCATAACATAAGCATCCAAAAACTCTAAGAAAGTACAGGTGCGGAACTTGATTATGAAAGACTTCATAAGGAGATTTTCCTGCTAAAACAGAAGAAGGAAGTCGATTGATTAAGAAAGTAGCAGTAAGAACACATTCCCCCCAAAATTTTAAGGGAACATGAGCTTGAAACCTGAGAGCCCTTGCCATCTCAAGAAGATGTCGGTGTTTCCTCTCAGCAATGCCATTTTGCTGCGGGGTATGCACACATGTACTTTGATGGATAATACCTAAGGAAGAAAAAAGGGTGTGACATTGGTTGTTGAAGAACTCAAGGCCATTATCTGATCTAACAATTTTAATAGTTGCGGAAAATTGAGTTTTGATAAGAGTTATGAAAGCTGAAATGAAAGTCACAACCTCACTTTTATATCTCAACAAAAAAATCCAAGTCATTCGTGTATAGTCATCAACAATGGTAAGAAAGTATCTATGCCCATTGTAAGTACATTGCTTATAAGGGCCCCAAACATCCATATGAAGAAGTTCAAAAGAGGCTACAGTTTTCTTAGTACTAGAATGAAAAGGTAATCTAGTTTGCCTTGCAAGGGGGCAAACATGACAAGAAGGAAAAACTTGATGTTGGAAGATAGGCTTCAGAGAGGCAATCTTTTGGAGGACAGCAACAGGAGCATGTCCAAGTCTCAGATGCCAAACAGAGGGATCAGGAGAGACAGTCGAATTGAATGAGGAACTGGAATGAACTGCAGTGGAGAGTGATGGTTGCTTGGTAGATGATGGGAGCATGTAAAGACCTCCTTTTTCCTTACCAATCCCCTTCACCTTGCCAGTGCAAAGGTCCTGAAAAAGGCAAAAATGGGGATAAAAGGACACACACCAGTTCAGTTCTTTGGTTAGTTTGGAAATTGATAAAAGGTTAAATGAGAATTGAGGAATGTAAAGGACATTGTGGATATCATGATTTTCACAGAATTGGACAGATCCAGTATGAGTAACTTCAGTTGTATGTCCATTGGGTAAATGCACACTGCTAGAAACAGAATGTGCAGGAGTAGGATTGAGTAGTGTATCCTTGCTAGCAACCATGTGATGTGTAGCCCCAGAGTCCACAATCCAGGAAACTGCATTATTACCTGCAGCAAAACAAGTATGGGATGTATTGAACGTCGAATGAGCATTACGGGTAATACCTGCCATGTTGGATAAAATCTCCTGAGGTGCAGAATCTTTGTCAATCAATTTCAGCAGATGATTATATTGATCAGGGGTAAATGTTGGCATAGTTTGACAAAAAGGACTATTATCAGGAGTAAGATCCTGGTTCTCATTACAAGTCACATTATTCACATGAGGCCTTCTATTTCCTCCAGAATTCTGTGGTCTGTTATTGCCAGAACTTTGATCCCTTAAACTTCTGTCATCTACCCCTTTCTTCTTAGTGAACTTGTAGTGTTGAGGGTACCCAATTAACCTATAACAATTAGCTCTTGTGTGATTTCTCAGGTGGCAATGATCACAGTATAACCCTGTGCTCTGGTTAGATTTATTGTTGCGAACTGAGGCAAGTGCAGTAGGATCATAAATCTCTAACTTTTGTAGAGGCAATACACAATTGGATATCAAACTAGATTGCATTCTCTGACTTTCATCCTGCATAATCATGTTATATGCTTGATTGAGGCTAGGACTAGGAACTGTGAGGAGCATCTGACTTCTCGATTGAGCAAAGCTATCATTTAACCCCATCAAAAACTGCATAAGCTTTTGCCTCTCCATGTGTTCTGCATAAACTCTATATTTATCACACTCACATGCTGGTAATGGTACTAGGGACATGTATTCATCCCAGAGGTTTCTCAACTTAGAGTAATACTCAGAAACAGTGAGTGTTCCTTGACTCATGGTGCTAATTTCTCGGTGAATCTGATAGATCCTAGTTAGATTGCGTTTATCGAACCTCTCTTTTAGATCCTTCCAAACACTATGTGCATTGTATGAAAACATCAGGCCATTGGCCAATTCTTTTGAAACTGAATTCGTGATCCAGGATAACACAAATGCATTACACCTCTCCCACTCATGTTCTAGATCTCCTTTGTAGTGTTCTTTTCGACAATTTCCATCAATGAAACCTATTTTATTCTTCGCTAACAGTGCTACTCTCATGGAATTACTCCATCCAGTATAATTTTCAATACCAGTAAGCTGTTGAGGAATTAAAATACTACCTGGTGTATCTGATGGATGCAGATACAAAGGATTTCTGGGGTGAATATCTGTGAATCTCTCGATCTGTTCTGGAATTGAGGTATTCCTCTCTTGATTCGAAGTTTCTGAGGAATCGACTCCAGCTCCAGCTCCATTCGCCATTATCAAATCGAATTGGTGATGAATTTATGATTTTCTGGTGAATTTGTGTTGAATTATCGTCGGTGACCAACTGATCTTCCAATTCTCGAATTGTGTGAAAGAAAGAACTCTCTAGAACAGCTAGGATTTCATCGGAACCTACAGCTCTGATACCATATTGAACGTGAGATTACTAGCCATATGAGAGCAGTTGAGGGAAGAATCGAGAATGAAAGAGATACAGAGGAAAAATGAATTAACCGACTTGCTTTCTCATTATCCCAAAGGTTCTATTTATACACAGCTAACAACTAACAGAAAATTAATTGCTTGGTAACTAACTCACTAACAAACTTATTAACAAACTAACTACATCAGCTAATTATATACAATATTTATTTCATCAAATTTTCCACAGATTACTTTCTATTCCTCCGTTTTAATTTGTTTGTCTTACTTTCCTTTTTAGTCTATTTCAAAAAGAATGTTTCTTTCTTTTTTAGCAACTCTTTAATTTCAACTTTCCACGTGACATGTTTAGGACACAAGATTGCAAGTACATTTTGGTACATTCTCGCATATCACCTCAAGATTCAAAAGTGTTTTTTGCTTTCTAACATCCGTGTCAAATCAAAATCGACAAACATATTATTGAAACAAAGGGAGTACTTGTTTTGAAATAGTACAAAACTGATTCAAACTTGTCTTTTTTGGATATCAGGTGAAACTATCAAAGAAGAGGTCAGCATCTATGGATAAGATTCTGAACAAGCTTAAACTTTCTCAGTTGAAGGCTCAAAAGCTGAGAGGTTCACTCTCAGAAGGTCATCCAACAACTTCAAACACACTCTTCCCTTTTCAGAAGTACTTCAAGATCACTTCATTCAGCAGTTGCTTTTACTGTGGTGTCGAATAGTTGGCGATACCTTTCTTGAAAATGCAACGAGGTCGGATCAGTATATGATTCTCGTCATAGTTTGGAGTATATTTCATTCTTGGTGATCAAAGGATGTCATAGAAGACTGATTAAATTCAGTTTTGCCCATGGTGTTGCTAAATATTCAAAACAGTAACACCATCTCTGTGAAAACTCTTTTGTAAAACTGTTTTTGTATATGGTTATAGAAGAGGTAGCAGTGAGGAACCAAATTCTATGAGTACATACCCAAAAAAGGTCACAGTTGAGGTATTGTACCAATTTTGCAAACCATATTGATAAATTGAGATGCACATCTGAATACTTATAAGGGTAGTTTGGTAGATAGTAAAGAAACAACTTATTCATATATTTATTTCTTCTACATAAGTTATACAAAGTTTGATAGTTAATTAGGAAGTAAGTTATTCATATAATTTTTTTTTTTTTATGTATTATCTTTTATGCTGGAGTAGAATTTGAAATAGCTAATACCTGCATAGCACACCAACTCCTGGGGTCTAGCTCTATTCAAGCAATAAATAAGCTAAAGAACAACATAAAAGCATTTAAAGAGACAATAGCTAATTATGCGAGGGAGAGGATTAGAAACTAAAAAAAAAGGTACTCCCTTTGTCTCAATTTATGTAACGATTTTGATTTCGAGATTCAAACTAATTGTAGATTTTTCATATATCTTTAAATATTTTGGATTGTCAATTATTATGACTTATAATATTGTTTACGTAATTTACAAATATATAAATTTCATTTTTAAGGAAACTGAAGATTAGATGTGCAAATTCTCTGTCAAAACTAAACGATTTGACTCTCAAAATACGAAATGTGTCTGGACTATGTTTCAAATAATGCCGAAGAGGCAGTAGCAACTGGTGCCCGCTGAGGAGTTTATTATGTATAGCACGACTAATAACAAATTATAGTATTAGCAATATAATAAACCAGAATAATTGGATAAACTTAAACCGCAGTATTATGAAGAAATTATAGAAAAGCTTTACATTGTAATGTTATTTACGGTCTATATGAAACATTTGGTTGCAAGCATTTAACAGAATAGGATTGCATAGCCTCCCAAACATCAATTATATTTTAACGAATAGAGGATAAATATTAATAGCGCCCATGGCCTAATGGATAAGGCGCTTGACTTCTAATCAAGCGATTGTGGGTTCGAGTCCCACTGGGCGTGTTGTTTTTTTCTTTTGCATTTGGTTAGACGGATCAAGCTACAAAAGGCATCGTCGGCCCATATACATTAGTGCCCTAAAGACAAAGAACCCAAGGTCGCTTGAATGTCTAAACAGAACATTCCCAAATTACGCGTGTAAGCAAATATATATTAGTTAATTAACTTAACATAGCTATAGTTTGTCTTAATTACAATTCGCGACCTACTTTTAGCTATAATTATGCGGCTCAGCCTTTTGGTTTTGTATAATTTGCACGTTTGTATAATTCAAAATTTGTATAATATGATTTGTATTCGAAATTTGTATAATATAATTTGTATAACTGTTTACACTTCTGATGTTTGTATTTGTATAAATTTGTTATTTTGAGTTTATACAAAAATAATTGAATTATACAAATATACCTGCAAATTATACAAACGAGACAGCTTAAATTGTAGCTACAACCCGTAAATATGCAAATTATAGTTGAAAGATAATTAAGTTTATTATAGTGGTTATTCGTGAAAGTTCCTCCTTTCTTTAAACAGCCCAATACCAACTTGGGCCATGAAGTCTCATCATGGAGCACTCCAATACAATAAACTTTAGTCAAAATACAATCTCAGGTGCGTGGAATCATATATATGCTCTAGACCAAATACAAATCTATAATTGTAAAATACTGTAGAGATATGAGAGAAAGGGCAAACCAACCAAATACTATACCCACTCATGGATATATTATCTTATAATAATATAATGTGAGATAAATAAATGATAGAAACGATTTGTCAATTCTTTCAGTAAAAACGTGTTCAAGATAGACCTACTAAAAGCTTCAACTGGAGTAATGTTTGGTGGATATTTTGTTTTGAATAGTTTTTGTCCTACTTTGATTATATGAGCATGCACAGTACGTTGCCTAGCTATTTGGAAAGTTCATGATGGGTCCTTAATTGAGAGTTAGGTCTGTTGATGTAACTAATTTCCAAATTCAGGGCTTTCCACGCACTTTCTTTTCCTACACCACTTTTATGTGCACAATTATAATTCATAAGTAACATTTTTTCACTCTTTATAACTCATTCAAATATTCTTGTCCTCATGTACCTTTAAATTCCATCCGTCTAGAGTAGGACAAATAACGAAGTTTCACCCGTAGAATATTAAACGGGGTGATAAACTGATAATATATACTTCATGTCTAGTTCAATATAAATAAATCATTGATACTCTTTTTATAGTCTAAATATATGATTTTTCAAAGTTCAAGAAATGTGTCAAGTGTTGTTTTTTTTACTAGAATTATCCTTCTTTTTAATGAGATTTTTAACTACTTAAATATTTTAGATAATAACTATCTCTACTTTTATAAGGAGAGTTTGGAAAGAATCAAAAGGATAATATTCATAAATTACTCTTTTATTAATGTCTTTATATATCATTTTTAAAGTGTGTTACAGTGCCCTAACAATTTAGTAGGCACTATTATTTCTTCCAATTTACCCGTAGGAATTATATGTTTTTACTTTTAGCATTTTTAGTGCAGAAAAATATTAAGATTTTTACACTAACATTGTAGTTTAATTAAATTGTAATAACTGATCAGTTATAATATTTATCAAGTTGCCAATCAATATTTATTATATACAAAATAGACCAACTTTCACATATAGCAAACACAAAAATTATATTTGTATGTTATAATTATAGTTTGCATAATTGCGCTCCATAACAAATTTTATGTTTGCTATGGAGCTTTTGTTTTGTATAATTCGCTAGATACATTCAATTTTATACAAATTGTTCAGTTTTGTATAAATTCATTTATACATTGTAATTTGTATAATAAGATCTGTATTTGTATAATTATAAGTGTATAGGACGAAAATATATGTATTTATATTTGTATATACACTTTTCTCTCACTTTATACAAACACAAACACATTTTATACATTTGTATCTTGAATGGCTAATTGTATACCAAACTAGATGGCAAAAAAATGGGATGTTTGTTGTGAATTACAAATAAAATAAACTATGGCTATAGCATTTAATTTAAATTAATAATTTGTTATTTCATACAATTTTCCCTATACCTATAGTTAATTTATCTTAAATATAATTTTAATTGTATACATATTTTTACACCATCGTTATATATATATATATATATATATATATATATATATATATATATATATATATATATATATATATATATATGTATGACCTACCTAGCTACATGTCCCTATTTAAACAATTGGACATGTGAAATTTCATTTGGAAGGAGGCATGTATCTTTAATTTGTCAACATTGAATCGAATACAAAGGATTCACATATTGCCTCTACTATTTTAGTTTTGACCAGCACCAACCCAAATTTTATCAGACTCGGATGTAAATTTTTTCCCAGTGGGTGGTTAATTGATTTTTCATTTTAAACCATGTCATGCAGGGACTTCTTCAAATGTTTATCACGTAAAAATTCCACTAAAAGGGAGGGTATTAGTTAAGTGGTAGGACGAATTGAAGAATTTTGTATTTGTATTAGAAAATTGTTAGAATATATGCGTCCATTGTACATTAACGGACCAGGTCCCTTGACTCAGGAAAAACTGTAACTAAAATAAATAAGTTAAAAATTTGAGTAATATTTCACATCTCTCGTGTACATTAAATGTATTGAACATCTTCAGCTATAAAAAATGTGTTGGTGTATTTACACCAACAATATGATAAAAAAATTCATGCTCCATTAAAGTGTATATATATATAATAAACTGAAATTTCAACGTACCACAGTAGAAGATTGAGACTTGAGAGATGATGAAATCCGAACAGTTTGAACATAAAAGAATCAAATAAAATAAGACATTAAAACGCCTCCCTTTTTGTATAATATTGGCGCCGCGTTTATGCACATGATGCGTTTTAACTTGTTTTCTTTTCAGATAATTAGTGAAGGGAGTAAATAATATAAAATGAAATAAATTTATAGACTGGTAGAACCTCCACATAGATTTAATATGTAATTGACAATTTACTATGATTTAGATGTATTTTTAGGTCTTATCTCTAATTTATATAATGGTGGGATGAGGAGAAAGAAGTCATAAACTAAAAAGGGGCACAAAAAGTTGGGATTATATGGGCACGTTCATCTTAAGATTGACACACTTCAACGTTGAGGTAAGCAGACAGGCACACCTCTAGATGGATCTTCTTGGAGACATTAGTATCACAAGGAAAATTGTATACAAGAGACATATTGGTTAGGTGGGGCATGATTGAAGACAAGAGTTGTCCAGTTTGCCTACAGACAGAGAAAACAATTGAATATCTCTTTTTTCTTGTAATGACACAACACAAGTATGGGACGCAATGGGGAATCTTAGTAGCTCAGTTGGTTGGCTATATGAACTCCCACCTTGTTGGTGAGGGTACTTTGATTCCTCGCATTGTAATGCCCTCCCCATTTCCCCTACGCCCAATTTCTTTTATATAAAAAAGGAAAATTATCATAGTGATTCCACTAGTCACTAGACTTGAAAGGAAATAAAACAAACTGGAATAAAGCTTTAACCAAGTAGCGTAGTTGGCAGAGTATGACCTCTTTATTTGAAGTTTGTTGGGTTTCTAGTCTACTATAACTGACTAAATAGAACATGGTATTTTAGCTAGTCTTAGCAAGGCTATAGTGTAATTTACAAGATGATTTTAGTTGTAATAGACTAATAGTCTATTTCACTATTCCATGCATGTGTATATATGTAGATTATTTTGATAAAATAATTTTAACTATTATTTGTATATATATGTGTATGTATTTATTGTGATGGAACAAAAGGGTCTCCATCGACCAAATTAAAACTGAAAAAAAGAAGAAAAAAAAAGAAAAAAGCGATGGATCATGAGAAAATCTTCAGAAATGAAAATTGCAAAGTTCTTAATGCAAGTTGATGAGCAATCCCATACCTACAAGCAAGTTCTATTTGTTGCCCTCATGCAAATTTTGGGAATTAAGAACATGTGCACATGTAATTGCCCCAGGTGCATTGCATTGACCATATATAATATATAGTGTAATATTTATACTACCAAATTTTTGGGTCAGTCACAGTCACAGTCACTAGCTAGTAGCATGTGTCTTACTTGCATGATCCTTGTCCATGACTATTGGTGGCCCTACTCTTATTTCATGCCCATCTAGTATTTAATTAATTTGCATGGAAATGGAAAAATCTAAGTCCACTACGTTTGGATAATAATATTTCATTAAAATTGAAAACGATTTTCTGAAATTTAAATTGAAAGGAGTACGTAACTCTAAAGATCGATTAACTCGTGATTGTTTAAAGTTGATAGATTTGTATTAACTTATAATGAACTCAAGTTGATATACACTACTAAATGAATTTGTTACTCAATTTTTTATAGATACATGCATATAACATGTACTGATATTTAATGCATATACATATAGGAACATAGTTTGGACAAAAATTATCAAATTAGCTTGAACTTTTAATTTCTAAACTAGGTCCGCCCTTGAGTATTTGTAAGTTGGACAAAGGTCTTTAATCACACATGGGATGGACTAAATCTAATCCCTGTATTTGAGAACAAAACGATAAAATACAAGGTCATTTTCGTTTTGTGTCGAAAAAAAACATCCTCCAAATTAATTGATATTGTCAAAAAAACTAAGAAACTACATTCTTAGATATTGTCAATTTTTATCATAATTTCCATCATGATTTTTTAATAATAAATCACATTAAAAATAAAAGAAAAAAAACTATCAAATTAAAAAATTTTGCATAATGCTAAACTCAATTGCCGAAAAAATTCAGGATAATATTTTTGGCGTATTTCAGAGTAATAAATAAGAAGGGGGTGATTTGATTCTTGTGGGGCCATGTTAGTTTTTTGACAAATATAATACAAGTAGAAGGATGGAAATTATTAGCTTTTAAATACTTGAAAAATGTTTTCTAGTATGAATGATATTTTAAGGATGTAATCTAAGTTTGAAGTATAGTTTAAGGAAGATTTTGACCAACAACTTTAGGTACACTAGAAGAGATATAATTAGAAATGGAGATGTTTGAGATAAGGTAAGAGCAACTTTGATGGAGGACAAAATGCGAGAAACGAGGTTTAGATGGATCGATTATGCATGAGAAAATGAGATGCACAGCTAACGTAGTGACAGAGGTTTGCTGTAGATGATTTCAATAAGAGGTAGAGATAGATCGAATAAGTGGTAGGAAAAAAGAGTTAGTCAGGTAACAATTACAGCCTATCAAAGACATGACCTTATAGAAGAGATCATGAATAACACAGATTAAAATAGAATATTAGTAAGTAGTAAAACACGTTAACAGAAGAAAGGAGTTTTGGTGAAAGCATCAAACAAACAGTATCGCTGCTTCTGCAGTTGCGCCGCAAAGCGAGGAATCTCACAGAGTACCTTTTCCTATTTTTCTGGTCATATCATATATACCTTTAATAAATTAACTTACTATTTTCTTTGTTTTCATTTATTTCTCTACATAATTATTTGTAAGCGCTTTAAGAAAATATTACTCTCTTTGTTTCAAAAAGATTGATTCTGGTTTGACTTTAAGACAAAGTTTAAAAAATTAAAGAAGACTTTTGAATCTTGTGATCCTAAATTAAAGTTATGTCAAATGTACAAAATTGTCATTAATCTTGTGGTCTTAAACATGCCACGTGAAAAGCAAAAAGAAATGTTAAAAAAAAGGAAAGAGATCATTTTTTTTAAACCGACTAAAAATGAAAGTTTAAGTCATTCTTCATGAAACGGATGAGTATTATTAACAAGAAGAGTAATTAACTAATATTTGAAGCTAAATTGAATTTAATCGATTTAAAATTTTAAGTTACAATCCTCCTTGTATTTTTTTTTATCCCTTCTAAAAGTTTTCACCTTTTACCAATAAATTACAGTTACATTTGGAAAGATAAGAAAAAATGAGTGGCTCCTAAGGGAGGGAAAGGGTGGATTAATTTGCATGTGAGGAACTAAGAAAATAGTATGGGGTCCTTAATTGTTGGTAGATAGTGATAAGTAACTCCATATGAATTATGATTCAAATATGGCTGTGTCCTCCCTTCTCCAGTTGTGTGGGGTTCCTTGCTTTTATTTTCATTCAACATATATATCACAACATATTACTTTTCTCTCACACAATTCAATCTTTCTTCCTTTTATTGTTTTCCTTCTCCATGCTCTTGCCATAAAAATTAGTCATAATTAAAATGCAAATTCTTTTCTATATCATACTTAAATAGTACTCCCTATTACTTTATCAGTCTATTAAAAATAAACACATTATTAAGAAGAATGCAAAATGTAAACTGAACAAGTAAAAGGGAATAATAAAATTGTAATTTCTTCCTAGTGATAATTAAAATATGATTGTTTCTTTCTTTAAAATAAACAATTACATATTTCTTCTTTATTTTAAAAATTAGATCGCTATCTCTATAAATCAGCTTATGAAGTAAGGAATAATGTTGACAATTTTTTCCATTACGTTATGAGTCATGGGAATTAGGATTCTTTATTTTTTTTCAGATTACAATAGATTCAAGTAAAGTAAAATTTTTAAGTTATCCTTTCTTCATAATTTGGTTAAACTTAGCTCATCCAACCTAGAAGCCCTTTAATTAATTTTTCTGATCCTTTTCTTTTTGTTTTTTTAATATATAGCTTCAACCCTTCAATAATATTGCAAGAGATCTGAGAATACAATATTACAACTAGCACTATCATAACAATTAAAAAAATGGATTATATTTGTCATTATTCATAGTAAAACTATTGCACGTTAAACATATTCCAGTGGAATTTTTTTGACTATTTCTTAAAGATAAAAGGCTAGCATATTTGATTATATATAATTCTGACAGTAAGTAGTATACATTAACCCAAATTATTAATGAGGCTAATCTTATATAATAAGCTGTAGGTGTGAATTAAATCCAATAATACATCTAACATTTCTCTCTGGACAAGTATCGATTTTTTAATACAACTATAGATTATGGACTAATAAATCGAGTTATTTAAATAATTTTGCAATATCATGCACCATGTTTCTCATTTTTAAAACGATAAGTTTTAGGAATTTGTTGGCACGTTTTAGTATTTTAAAACCATGTAATCTCTTCTTGATGAGGTTTTTTTGTTATTTTTCTTTTCAAAAACAATTATATGGTAAACGCAGCCAGTGGTTACGTTGTATAATGACCAGCATTTATTAAGCTGGGAAAAATATATAAAAATAACTACAGGTTATATAGATAACCATTATAAATAGGAATCGACTCTGGATTGCTTTAAAAAATATGATTTATAATGAAGTAGTAATATTATTAAGATTCTAGAATTTATATAACGATGACATCTCATTACTATTCCATATTACTTTCACGGTTACATATAGTTGAGTCCATCATTATTAATTTCTGCTATCTACCATTTATAACCATCACTACAGTCAATCAACATCATTATTAGCCATCATTTATTATTATCACCATCAATCATATAGAACCACTAGTTAATTAACACAGCTAGCCGACACCACCATTTGCCAAAATTTACAATCATTATCATCATCACAACCAACGATCGCTAACAACAATTATCGTCATCAGCCACCACGATATCTCGTCAACCACCTTTATCATTTACCGTAACCATTGACTATCATTATCGCTCATCACAATTATTAATTGTTACCATCCGTTGTCATTGTTAATCATTACCGTTAGCTATAATTACCATCATCACCCACACAACGCAAATCCAAAATCGAGACCTACAACCACACCTATTAGTTTCACCAATCCCAACTGTCATATGATTTGTAAAAATATTCTATTTCTATGGTATTAATTTAGTATTTTTTTAGATTTTAAATTTATGAGTAATTTTTAAATAAAGACAAATTTATGTATCTCGATCATGTTGAAAACACAAACTTATACTAATTGTTTAGCCAAATATATCGATATATTCTTTAAATTTGTAAGTAAATTTTATTCAGATATTTGAACTATGACATATTCAGATTGAGTATATGAACATGTGATAAAATATTTCTATTAAATATTTTTGATTAAAAATTAAGTATCTGTCAATATATTCAACCTAATCATGTAGTATTCAGATCTTCTATATATTTAGACATGAATTGATTCGTACATCTAAAATTTTATATACATCTTTAACATTCAGAATTAGATGTCCTTATTTTAATAAAAATAAATGAGGTGCATTAATCCAACCCAAATTTTGCAAGTGAAGTTGATGTGGAGTAAGAAGTAAAGAGGAAGAAAGTTTCAAAATACCAAATTGAAAGAGCAACAAATGCTACGACATTTGGCCTAACCCTATTAGCCACATGAAACGCATACCCCGTTTATTAATAGTTTAATTTTATATATTTGAAAATTTTAAATAAACTTTACAGTATGGGAATATTTAAAAGATAATATTATATTAATACAAGTCATAAGTAAACTATTTACACTTGAAAAAATATGGCATACAACCTACAAGCTATAACACATTAAATTATAACTTATATCATTAGTATACATATATAAGCTAAAATCATATTTAAAGTACATTTATTATTTTAGTAAGTAACATTTACTCTTTAAAAAGTACATTGTAATACCAAATCTCAATTTTTAAAAAATTAAAACTTTTTCCTTCAAGAAAAAGAATTAGCTAAATATCTCTTTTTTCTTCCAGAAAAGGAAATATATCAATTATGGTAAGTGTATTTGCCCTTTCTTCAAGTAAAAGTAAAAAATCAAATACCGTGTTTTTTAAAATTATTTTAAGATTAGACAACACTAAACATGTTGTTTAGGTACTATAATTCATGGTATCGAAATGTCGTTACTGAAGTGGTCCTTGAAGGATCTTTTAATATCTCATGTTTTTCGTTTTATTTAATGCTTTCCCACCTTAACAAACCACGTTTTTTAAATTAGCTTTTCGGTACGCTGTCTCTGTTTCAACCAAATTAGGAAGAAATATATTTCCAAAAACACGTGCTTTTTTTTTTTTTTTTTTTATCATACTTTATTTCTCCCATATTATAATTATGGTAAAAAAAAATAAAAAATCATATAACCACTTCCTCACGGAAACACAAAAAGGAAAACTGTCCAAAGAAAAAAACCTATATATATATTTAGCGTGTGTAAAACAGAGTTCGTTGTGACTTACAGACTCCTCTGTTTTCTCTCTCATTCTTTACCTAAAAATCCCTAAAATTGACGAAATTTTGTAAAGATTCTTCATGGATTGGGTTCGTGGTGAAGCTGTTGGTCATGGAAGCTTTGGAAAAGTTAATCTTGCAATACCCAGAAAACAGAGTACTCAATTTCTTCCATTAATGGTAATGAAATCATCTGGGGTTTCTCACTCTGTTTCGCTCGTGAACGAGAAAAATCTGGATGAACTCAATGGGTGTTCAGAAATCATACGATGTTTTGGTGAGAGTTATTCGTTTGAAAATGGTGACAGTTTGTATAATTTGTTGCTGGAGTATGCTACTGGAGGTTCGTTAGCGGAAAAGCTCAAGAAATCGGAGAATTATAAGTTGTCGGAATTTGAAGTTAGTGGATACACAAAAGGTATACTCAAAGGGCTTCAGTATGTACATGAAGTTGGGTATGCTCATTGTGATATTAAGCTTCAAAATATTCTTCTTGGTGAAGATGGTAAAGTGAAAATTGCTGATTTTGGATTGGCAAAGAGAGTTGGAATCAAGAAAGATAATGAATTGCGATGTGAATTGAGGGGTACCCCATTGTACATGTCGCCGGAGATGGTCACCGGCGGCGAACAGGGTACTCCGGCGGATATATGGGCACTTGGGTGTGTGGTAACTGAAATGGTTGCCGGAGTTCCAGCTTATAGATTCTCCAATGTTACAGAATTGTTAATGGCAATTGGGGTTAAAAATCAGTTGCCTCAAATCCCTGAAGAACTATCAGAAGAAGGAAAGGATTTTCTAAGCAAGTGCTTTGTTCAAGATCCAAGAAAGAGATGGACGGCTGAGATGCTTCTAAAACATCCTTTTGTGGCTGATCATGATACTGTTACATTATTAAATGAAGAAATCAAGACTGGTGTTACATCAATATCTCCTAAATGTCCATTTGATTTCCCAGATTGGGTATCTGATGAATGTGCTCAATCATCGGTAACATGTTCAATTACTTTTCTACCCTCGCCGGAAAATCTGAATTCGAGCTGTGGGTGTTGGTCTACTTCGCCGGCGGAGAGGCTCATGGGGCTAGTGAGTGAATTTAGTACAGAATCTGAATGGTGTTCTGATGATGACTGGGTTATTGTTAGGTGATTTCAACAACCAGATCCAAAAGCAGATTTTCCAGATTTTTGAGGATGTCTTTTAGGGGTCTCTGGTTTATTATTTTAGTGACTAGGTACTTAGGCTATAGTCCAATTTTTATTGTACATAGCATTGGTTACCACATTTAATATAATACAATAGGTTCTGAATTTTAATCAAGACAGCTTATTTACACTCAGCAAAGTGTACATTGTTGGATTATAGTAGAATTTAATTCTAGTGATTAATTTCTTGTTAATGGGAATAGCAGAATGACAATATTTTTGATATATGTAAAGTGTAACGAAATCTTAATCTAGATTTGGTGCTTCACAAAATTAAGTGATCTAACAATTTTTAGAACTCGTGACCAAACAATGTTTAGTTCGTAACATGAATTAAACGGTAATAGTGTGTTACCTTCTTGAACTAGAACCAAACACTTCAGGAGGGCAATCATAAACTATGGGATACACAATGATTTGGTTTATCTTGTTGCAATTTTTGCCCATTAAATCATGGCTTAAAAAGCCCAAACGAGGAGAAAGTGCTTCATTTAACAGGAAAAGAAATAAAGGAATAACTGTTTACATAAATAATAGATAACCAACATCATTTATGCTAGAACACATAAACTTGCTGAAATTTAATTCGATAAATACCTCTTGAAGCGTGAGCAAATACCTTCAAGCGAATCTCCAAGTTAGACATAGCTTATAGATCTTATTCAAGCAAATCCATAAGATAGACAACAACCATGATCTTCTACAGTGATCCCAAGTTTACATCCGAACTCTCTCAATACTTGGGTGGACAAGTATCGAATAGAAAACTAATCACTTTCTATGTTAGGAGAATCCCTACTTATAGAGATTCCTTCCCAGTCCAAAAAGGAGAAGAAAACCCGATTTTCCTTTAAAACAAGAAAAACCACATGTTGGTTTTATTGAACCAAAAACTAACGCTTTCTTCTTCCTTTTCCTTAGAAATAGGATTCTGAGTTCTAGTTAAATATGGGCACTGTAGAGATCACATAATCTTTCTATTATGGAAATAATTCCAAATAATTAATTTGAATTATTCTTACCATAATAAATTACAAATCATTCCACTAGAAATTCGTAATTGCACTCCTCTATTTATATTTCATAATTCCCTATTAAACACTTGTGTAATTCCCCATATTAAGATTACAGATATTAATCAATAAATTAAATTACTGACGAATTTAATTCAATGATTAACTTCCTTTAGAGCACTACTTAACTTATTTCATGTGTCGGATTTATAAATTCACTTGCAAGGTTTGACACGATAAAAACTTGTAAGTTTCTCAAAAAGGCATATCAATCAATCTCTATAACGAGACATGAATTCCATCAACTAACTTATTATTTCACCAATATATATTATTATCATCCAATCTCCGTACATATTGACCCATCTCGTAATCTCACCTTTTAATAAATCAAAACGATAATTAATATATACAGATCATAATAGTTATATCAGATTGAGAATATAAGTATATTTAATAGTTTAGAGAATATGTTTTTGTCACTACCTAAAACAACTATCTCTACTCTGCCCGTTCAATACATACAAAATGCACTAGCACAAGAAGTTGGAACTATACCATTCCAATAATCAAGATAAATTGCTTATAATCTTGTGCTACAATCGTACCGATGACATGTCCAATTTTCATCCTAGATTGTGAACTAAAACTTTTTACTTATAAGAACCGATAATTTAATCTTCTGTGTATAAGCTAAAACTCTACACACTAAATCATCTACTATATAAGTAAACAAACACCGTAAACAAATATATGATCTATTAAAATTGAGCAAATATTTATTCTATAATAAATATTATTTCTTAGCATATGATTAATAATATATATCCCAACAATCTCTCACTTAGACTTTTAACCATCACAATTGTTATAATGTACTATAGCTAAATGCATGGTTAATAGTATATATTCTAACAATCTCCCACTTAGGTATTGAAATCTTGAAAATTGTTAGAATACTATGTCTAAACACATGATTAATAGTATATACCTAACAATCTCCCACTTAGACTCTTAACTATGCATTTACAACTTTCATAGGCTTTCCTTTATTTCTTATCAAAAGAAATTTACCAAGTTATTTTCTCATGCAATTCAGTCTAGTAGTGCTTCGTTGTAACAAACTGATTTTGTACTAGATCTTGAGAGAGCCTAAACTGATTTTTGTACTAGATCTTGAGAGAGCTTCTCATGAAACCTTCCAAGAGTGTACTTTTCAGAAATCTATCATAAAAGTTCTCTCAAGCATACCAAACAAATCAATCTTCGCTATGATTCTCCCACTACGACTAAGCACTATTACCTAATCACACTTTCATGATCTTGAGTCTTAATATTTTCTTCAAAATCTTTTGTTATTGAAATATTAACAACTTTTCATGCAAAGGTTCTTTAATTTGCTCAACATCACTTCCACTACCGAGGTAGTAGTTTTCTTATGTCTAGTAACATTTCTCCCACTACTTAAATGCAATGGAACGTCATTTCGACATACCAATTAGATGTTTTTGAGAGCCTCGAATTTATAATTGACCCTATTTGTTATTTTTTGTTCAATTCCCGTAAAACTAGTTTATTTCTAGGAACATGGTTTACTAAATGATCCTTTTCTAGAAATCGACAAAAGTTGTATTAACAATTGTCTTATTTTCTTTAGAGACACTATAATAAACCTTCTTTCATTCTTTAGAATATCCAATTAACATACACATTTCTTTCTTAATTTCAATTTTCTTATTCTCCCACTTACACATGTGTCGAACAATCCTATATCTCGAACATGTCAGCGATTAGACTTACGCCAAATCCAACTAGTTCTATAGTTGTTCAAGGTACCGATTTGAAAGAAATTGAATTCGAATGTGACATGTAGTTATTGGAACTTATCCCAAAAGAAACAAAATAACTAATAATAAGTCAATAATTAATCGTATCATCTTCATAAAGTGGAGTAGACAATTGAAATGCAATTATTCTATAAGATAAATGACTTATGAGCTCTGTAGAGAGGTTTACGTCACTACAATCAAATTGCAGTGACTTTATATATTTTTCATGATGTTATTTTCATGTGTCTTAAATATTTTGAGTTTATCAAGACATTTAGACTTACAAATAGGGTGTGCAAAAACCGATTTAATCAATAAACCGAACCGAAAAAAACACTATTGGTTTATTGATATTGGGTTATTGGGCTAACGATTTTTAAACGGTTTTGCAAAAAATTTTATTGGGTTATTGGTTCGGTTTCCGATTTTATAATTATTGTTAATGGTTAAACCGATAACCCAATAAGACTATACTAAATTTCCTAGTCTTATTGTTAATGGTTAAATGATTGTTACTTTCACACTTTTTGTTAATGGTTAAATGATTGTTACTTTCACACTTTTTCCTTTGAATGTGTCTAGTGTCTAAACTTGCAAGAAAAATGATTGTTACTTTTATGATTATTACTTTCATGCCAACTGCTGGAAACATCATATGGTTTATTTGAAAATTTTCTTATCGTGTATATAATATATATAGTATTTTCTTATTGGTTAAATCGAAACCGAATCGTTAAGTATCATAAACCAATTAACCAAAAAACCGATAGAAATATGTTATTGGTTTGTTATCGGTTTGATGTATTTACAAATCGAAAACCGATAAATCGAACCAATAACACCTAAAACCGAACCAAACCGACCGATGCGCACTCTTACTTACAAAACATCAAAAATATATTCATATCATGAGTAACCTTCTTTGAAAACTCGAATACTCAAATTCACCTCTTGCCCAAATGCTCTTTTGTTACACAAATGAGAATAGATTAATTATAACTTATCACTACCTTTTTTTTCCTTTTTAAGAGAAAAGGTCTCTAGTCATTTTTCCTTCTAAACAAGACTCACATGTTGGTTGTGACTTCGCTTTCAATGAGCCATTATGTCCATCCATTAACTAACCTCGAAATTCTATTCGTAATAAATGACTTGGACACTAATGTACACATATGTTCATTCAAATTAAAAGATATTTTCCTTATGAGACATATTAATATAATTCAATTCATGGAGCTAATACTTAAAGAATCACGCATCAATATACCACAAGAAATAACATATTCATCAAACTCAATGATTGTAGAATTACAAACAAATATATTAGATACTATCTCTTGTCTAGTTAGAAACGAAAATAATTCCTTCTAACATAAGGTACGTGTACAATGCATTCTTTGAATTAATATTGTGACATCTTGCAATTTGAAATAACTACGGAAGAAGCTTAAATTTGGAAATAGTAATTTTGAAAGAATTTAAAATCTGAAATTTGATTAAGTATGAAAAAAAAAAAGTGAGTTTTTGGTCAACTTTGAATGTAGTCATAACTCCTAGATCGGGATGAGTTAGGGTTTATTTCTAGTTATGTTTAGAATGATCTTTCCAATGCCGCCGAGTTTGCTCGATTTCGAGTTTGTATGAGTGAGTTATGCCCTCTGGAAGTTGGGTTGTTGACATAGAGAGCGTGTAATCCAAAATTGTAAGGGTATTTTGGTCTTTTCCCTAACCATTTCTTTTGGTTATATTGAGGTGTTAGACTGATTTTATATCGTTTTCTTTTTAAAGTGAAAGTTAGGGCTTTTGAGAGAAGAGAGAAAGAAAGAGGAGAAAGAGAAGAGGAAGCAAGGTTTTTGTATAAGATTGTCGTGGTTTTCATCGGGGTGATCCTTATTAAGGTATGTGAGATCATAGTGTTGGGTTGGTTCATTCCCTCACGCCAAACTCATTTTAATTTCCGAGAAAGGATTTGGTTGTGGTTGTTGAATTCTTGTGGGTTGTGTGGGTTGAAACCCTTGTTGATTTGGGACATGTTTCGATTGTGTTTGTGGAGTTAAAATCTATTGTATGTTGAGGGTTTTATGATTCCAAGTGTTTGAAATGGAACCTTCGGGTTGTCGTTTAGAGTTGGAAAAAAATGAAGAAGAAAAATCGAAGTTTTAAGGGGAAGGGTGGCGCGTCGCGCCGCGCGCCGCCCCTCCAGGGTGGTTCCGAACTTTTCCCCTGGGGGCGTGGCTCCGCCAGCGCAGCGCCCACAGCCCCTCTCGTTTAAGGGCCAGCGCCCGCGCCCTTAGCCAAGGACGCCAACTCTTCTTTCATTCCCCACTTTTTCATGCATGTTCCTTGGTAATGCATCTATGTTTTATAGTTGTTTTCAACACTCCAAGTGAAGCGACCCCCAAAATGCCCGAAAATGTGCTTCAAAACACCTAAAATTGTAATTTCATATATCTCAAAATCCGTGCATCATTTCAGAAATTCGACTTCATATTCTTATTCAGGGGTCGAATTGAGTGGGAAACGGGTCTAACCCAATTTTAGAGCAACCGTATCAAAATTTGAAAATCGCAAAAAATGCGATTTTGAGGGTCAACTTAAAAATCCTAAGCTTTAATTCCGGATTCAAGATTCAATCTCAAGCAATTCTCCATTCCAATCTTCATCAAGAATTCTCCAAAGTTGAGGTATGTAGGTTGATTGTGGAAACCTTCCTTTCCACAAGTCCAACCATTTATCCTCTATTTTACTTCAAGTTTATGGGTCCTTATGATCATTTATGAACTCTTGAATTATGGAATCACTACTACACACCCTATTAAGGTCTATCTTGCATATTTTCATGAAATGGTATTATTATGTGACGTTTATGGTTTTCATGCCTCCATGATCAAATTATGAAGGTTGTTATATATGTATGTTGTTGGTGGGCTGTTTTATATGGATTTTGAAATTGGTTGGACTTAGTACTCTTGAAACACATGATTTTATTTACATGAACAAGTAGCCTACCATATGTTTGATAAAATGTCATTTATAGAATTCTTATGAAATGGAAGGTCCAATGTACGTCCTATGAGTCTGATGATTATATAAGTATTGAAATGATGACTTAAATGGATACATGTATATGATTTTCTCTATATAGTGTGTAGCTTCGACCAAGCCTAGCCGAGGTCAGAGGCTCCTGCAACCGTATCAAGGGGTTGGTACCTTGGTTGCCTAGTACGGGGGGGGTAGTAGGCCCGTATAACCATATCGAGGGGTTTGCACCTCGTCTCTAGCTCGGGGTGGTAGGCCCGGTAACCACATTGAGGGGTTTGTACCTCTTTCGCTCCAACGGGGTGTTAGGCCTGGAAATGCTATATTGATGGTCACCACTACACATATACTATGCCCTACTAAATATGATTTTTATATAAGCATCATTATACATATCATCTCATTAATATGTTATCTATCGGGTAAATGATTATGCATTTTGCTATGCGATGTCCATCCATTGTTGCATTGCATCGCATCCCATATACTTAATACATTCAAACGCACTAACGTGATCCTCTATGCTACATGATGTCACCATGTAGGACCGAGCACCTGCCCGACCATCCTCCTCCACGTGGCTAATTCCGATTTCCTATCAAGGTTATTGGTGAGTCCTCCATTCCTGGGACGTTGCTCATGATCTTTGCTATGTATAAGACATTTTTTTCTTTTTAGTTATGTTTTGACTCACTATGAGGGTGAGTCTTAGTTTGTCTCGCCCGCTAAGTATCCATGCTTTTAGAGGTGGTGTTGGACAAGTTGTGTATTATGCTTGAGCTTGACTCATCTATGGTATTTATGTATCATTCCTTTTTTTTTTTTTGCCCTTAGTCCCCGATTTCCCTTGATTATGCTTATTGTTTATGGTCATTTTAATTGCTTCCGCGACCAAGGACGTGTAATGATATGCCATGAGGCTTGTTTGGGGTTCCCCTGTTCCCTATTCGCCTGGCCACATCTAAGCCCTAGGGCTTGGGTCGTGACACCAAGGTACGCTCAAAATGTCAAGAACTCATCCATAAACATGAGATCATTACCCTTGAATTCATAATCGAATTCCGAGGAAAGTTCGGATCAAGTCAAGTGAAGTTAGAGTCAATCTTAGAAGTTAAGAAGTAAGTCCAAGCAAGTCTTTAAAGTTGTTCAAGAGTCTTTATTGAACATTTTAACTTCATTTTAAGGCTCGAGTTTCAAGTTAAGTAACGAATATAGAGTTTTAAGTTAAGCCAAGAGTATAAAAGTTGAGTTCATTATTAGGGAACTAAGTATTCGCAAAGAAGTTTTAAAGAAATGTTTTCACATTTAAACAAGATTGAAACCGAGATTTTCAAGAGCCTTCTGCCAGTTTTCTAGAAAAGAGTAATCGCTTTCTAAATGAAGCAAGAGAGAAACGAGATTTCCAAGATAGTCTTTGAGCTAAGTTTTAGGAAAATTATCTCAAATTAGCGAAAAGAAATATGTTTTAAAAAATATAAGAGCGTACATTTTTGGGAGTAGTATTAAGCCCCAAATTGGGGGAGCGTTCAAAGAACCTACAAATTTCACATAAAACCATGTAGCCATGGGTAAGAAGAGGTTCACTTTTGCCAGATGAATCATTTTCAAATTAGACTAGTGGATCATTTAGGCGGTTCGGTGTCCTATACTTTGGCCGGGTAAGGATGCTCTAGCGGAACAGGTTGATCGTCAGTATCATCACTATAGCTCTTATGTGATGGTTGTCGATTAAAAACTCCCCCTGATTATTGTATTTTTATATACATTAGTTCATTTGTATTTACACATACATCTCGAGCTTATTATATCTCTCGTATACACACTTGAGTTTTATAGCATGTTTTTAGCTTTCTTTTTTCTTTATATTGCTTTTGTTTTAAATTGTCTTATATTGAAATGAGTCCGTTAGGTTGAGTTGAGCCGAGTAGGTAGCTATTCGGTTTTCTTAGATTTCCTTGCTTTTTATGTTTTAGATTTCAATTCAAGATACTGCATTTCATGTGCGCGATGTCGGTCTTGGCTGCATCTATGATGATGCGAGACGCGGTACCAGGATCGCATCCGGCACTGCGTTGATCGGTGACACTCTAGAGTCGGTGGTGAGCCTACATTGCGCTCCTTAGGACTGTTATTTATTTGTGTTCTTAGTTTTGTTTTTATTAGGATGTTTAACGGAGTCATCCCCCAACATCTATCGATGTTATAGAAACTTCATGTAGTCGCGCGCCGCCGTTAGTATTTGTCTCTCCAACTATGTATATATGTAAATATTCTATTTTTGAGACACGGAGTTGCCTTTTTTGGCTTTTGATTTTATCGGGTTTAGGTTGTTTTTATGACCTTAGTTGCATGGGGTTTTACGGTGAGTTAAGGTTTCGCCGAGTTAAATGTAGGGCCAAGGGTTCGCTTGGGGGCTAGCCGTTGACACTCAATTTGGACCCTCCCGATAATAATTAATTTTCGAGTTTCTTGAATCAACGATTTGAGATAATTGACTCTACTTAAATTTCAAAATACTTTTCAAATTATTTTAAGTAGTTTTATTCTTTTTATAATTTTTAAGTAGTATACATGTTCCTATATAATTTTTGTATATAATTAGTATAGTTTATGAATATTAAACCGCCTAAAAATATTTTGTTAAATATTTGGTTAATTAGTGTAGTTATCTAATAGTTTATATTTATCTTATTTAGTTTATAATTAAGTTAATTATTTTTATTTCATAGTATTAAGAAACTCTTATTAATTAATTTATATAAATACATTTATTTAAGTTTGGCTAAATTCATCGATTAAACTCGATTTGGTTACCTTCAAAACTTATTTTGGCCTATTGTTTAACTATAACTTTTAGCCATGACCTATCAAATTGTTTCAACCCATGGAGAGACTAGATTTTTGGGCCACTTATTCAGCCCAAAGATACAATCAACAGCCCTCTTTGTTGCTTTAATTTTTAGCATATTCATCCAGCCCATTTCCCTCGAACCTGGCCCAATCATCCTCTTCAACAAGAGCCAGAAGAGACTCTAGACGTTTCCAACATCAATTTCACAGTTGTACGCAGCAATGCAACAAAGATGTGTGAATAACTTTGTTTGACCGTATACGCGCTTTATCTTCTTCACACGAGGGCCACGAACACAGCAATTCACGGCATCCAACTCCAACTTTCTCCATCGCTCTCACGTCGTCAACATCGGCGTCCATTTACACGGAAAGCAGCAGCAACAGTGAGCAGTACATTGTGATTTTTGTTTCTCCTGAGATCTCCCTTTTGATTATTAATATCGCAGCAGTGGTACAAGCACGCGTTTTCTCCCCTTTCCTCTTTCGAAATGGGTTGAAATTGCAAGAGGAAAGGTGCCTCACTGAATTGGTGAAAGAGTTTTTGATTTCGAATTTTGAATTTGGGCCTTGGTTGCGATTTTCGTTGGTTCCCCCCTCTATTTTCTGAACCCTATTTCCCTTCTATATAAATTCTCTTATTTAGGTTGAAAGGGATTTTTTTTTTTAGGAAAATTTGGGAGTCGGAATTTTGAGCGGAAATATAGAGAGCAACTTGAGCGGAAGCAGTCGGATAATACTCAAAAGGGAGGAAGTCAACTCGTTCAGGGTCTTTGCATTTCTTTCTCCTCATTGTCGTTCACTACTCGTCACGAGTCCCTTTGAATTTGGTGGAAGTTCTTTTGTAATTAGTTTTGTCCCTTGTCCCGTTCGCTGCCCGAAAGAAGGTAATACTTCCTCCCTTGTGATATTCTCTTTGCCTTTTCTTCTATCTCGGAAAGATTCTATTTGAAGTCAAAAAAGTCTTGTGACATAGATGGTTCGCTTTTTTAAGCGCTGATTGAGTGTTACTTTGGTATGGTGTGTTTGTTCTTAATCACTGGTTTCAAAGGTCATTTTCTGTATCGATCAGTTCAGTTTCTCGATTGAGGATGTCTGTTCAAAATTTGTCCAACTAACTAACCTGCTAAATGTGTTTCCTTTGATTGATCTTAGTCTATTATGTTTAAAAGTTTATACCTGGAATTGAAGTTTGGTTTGCATCTTGACTTCTTTGGTTACTGTGATTGTTTTCTAACCCTTATTTTCATATCTTCGTAAACTCGATTTAAACATCTTTAGCATCAAAATCTACATAGGTGCTGTTCGCGTGAATCTCCGCTCTCTTTGGCCTATTGATTTTTGTCAAAAAAATGAACTGTTGTTTGTAGGTTGAGTCAGTATAAAATCTGAGCTCCGTAGTTTTCGTCATGTTTATAGCTCTTGTTTCAGAATAAAGAACCAGCCTTCTTTTTCCTTTGGCTTACAAGTTTCTTTTATGATAAATGGCTCTCTTTATTGTAAACTTTGATTGATTCATCAGAATGCTCTCTTTACTTTTCCCAATTATTAGTTGATTGTTAATTAGTTTCTTTATCAGAATTGCTCTACTTCTATAATGCTTACGTATGACACTTTGAACTTTATTGTTGAGAATATGCACGTATGTGTCTGTATTTTCTCAATGTCATTTTTTCTCTCAATAATTTGGTGTCAAATCTTGGTCTCTCAGTCTGATCATCATCCAAGCGTCAATCATCTTTCTGCTTGAATGGTTTTGTATTGTCGAAATCTTAAGTTTTACTTTGTTTAGTTAGTTCTTCTTTTGGTTAAATTAGTTCATATGCCTTTCTTAAAGTATTAGTTATTTTGGGCTTAATATTTAGGTTATTTGTTTATTTATTTGCATTCTGATTTTGAAGTGTCTGAGTAGCCCTTTTGTTTTAATTAAGCCATGTTTAATCGTTTTCCTTATCTCAGATATTAATTGTGTTTTCTTGTTTGTGGTATGACCTGCTGAGTCCACGATGGATTCATTTCCCTCACGCCTCTCCGAGTTGAGCCATAAAGGCTCCATTTTCGTTTCTCCATTTTCGAGTCAACAGGATTATCAAGAGCGGGAGCCATAAATGCAATTTTAGGCCGATATGCAGCCAGATGCGTGCAGTTACGCATTTATTGTGCATATGATACATGAAAAAATAGTTCAAAAGGCTAAAATGAAATTCAGCAGAACAGAGAGAATTTAAATGGGCCCAAACTCATTTTTGGACATTTTAGTATTAGGACAGGTTCATGAATTTAGTTAAAGACCCAAAACTTGATACTTCTTCCCATACTCTTCATTTGATATTTGTGTTAATTAACATTGCTTAATTACGGTTTAATTTAATTATAGTTCCAAAGTTATATATTTTTATACGGGGCTTTATTTCATATTTTGTCTTGCCACTTAATTTATTTTCCTTTAGAAAATCCCTTAAATCTATTCCCTTAAGATAATTATATAATAGTAATAAATAAATACGTTAAAATAAATTAGTTCTTTTGCCTAGTTAAAATTTCAAAAGATTAGCCAAAGTCATTATGGGCGCTTCTACTTTAGTTAAAATTTCAAAATTAGTCAAAGTCGGTATGAGTTTTTTACTTAGTTAAACTTTTTGAAAGTTAGTCAAAATCATTTTAGTCAAATGTTGGTCAACCGCAAAGTTAGCGGGCATTCCAGTGGCCTAACACCTTTCTAATGTACGGTCAACTTGAATTTTTATTTTCAATTGATTTTATCTGTTTAAATCTTCAAAAACCTAAGTTTCTTGATTTTACTAAAAATTAAGTGGCGTACGTTTTTTGAAATTCAATTTCTCTTAAACCATAAGTTTAATCCCGTTTTAAACTTAGTCCTTTTTCTTTTTATATATCCTTTTCAGTAAAAACACCTGGCAATGGTCTTGAGTCTGAAGCCACGTCCAGGGTGTAGGCTCGGGCGTGACAAATATCTTTATCTCTGCCAAAAGAAAAGCTTAAGTAGTACTAAGTGGGTGTGTAAAAGTCTATTGAGAATATGAGATATAGTACTTTTAAATAGATCATAATATTTGAATAATCCTAACTAACAAAAATTAGGTTCATTTATACATATATCCATGCATCTCGAATAGCCAATCGATGGAATTGGAGAACTACCCGCCACAATACATGTACAATGATCGATTATTCACTTCATAAACTTATACGGACCCAACACGGATGGAGAGTCTACGGTAGTTTAAGTCAAGTGAAAAATCATCTAGTTACATTGATCCACCATCATATATTACTTAGTTTAGGAGAGTTAATACAAAGGTTATCAAAACTAGACGATTAAATACATAGTGACTGTATCAATTTCATCCGATAGGGAAGGTCTAAGCCAACAAACATAAACTGATACTTTACTACTATTTAATCAAATATGACCAAAAACTCATAGAACAATCCAAAAAAAATTTAAATTCTTACTAGGTCGTTTCATGCGACCTACTAAATTTCGGATCGATTTAGTTTCATTTTGTTTAATTCCAAAACTATGATCAATTTGGTTGAAAACGTTATACATGGTCAAAAAGAAATTTAAAATTTTCCATTCAAAAATTCTTTATGGCATGACACATATCATCATTTGTGAAATAGATACACAAATCAAGAACAAAGAACAAAAATTCTAAAAAACTATTTACTTTATTTGAATACTATTTTCCAAAAATCAGCATGTTTCAATGCATTGAAAAAAATAAAAATTTAAAACACACCTCATATAGATATCATGCATCTTGAATATTAAGTTTTGATGAAAAAAATGACTACCATGCAACATACATACGTGGTGTCGATATTCACTTCAACAAATTTAGAAAGCAGCCTAACTTCGAGATGGATAGTATATGTTAATTTGAGTCAAGTGAATATAATTATCCTAGATTCATTGATCCAATCAAATATTATTAGTTTAAGAGAGTCAAATACAAATAATCAAACTAGATATTAAACTTTAATGACTTGTATTAATTTCATCCGATATATATGGAGGGAAGGTCTAATTAGCCAACACATGAACTTAATACTTCACTAAAATTTAGTCATGAATGCCATAGAGAAACAATCTTATCACCACT